>ML779644.1:274471-312428 GCA_009831015.1 Picea engelmannii | reverse complement strand
AAAGTTCATGCTAAAATTGTAAAGTGTATTTCACTTCAAGTATAAAAGTGAATCACTATAAGTAGCTTTAATATTTTATTTTAGAGTTATTTATTTTGCATGCAGCTTTTCTGTTATAAAGTAACTTCATTGTAAAAGTGATCATCACTTCTCTTTATAAAAGTGGGTCACTTCATAAAGCAACTTGCACTATCACATGGTCAATTGGTTATCGTTTATGCCTTTTTTTTAAAAGGGTATAACTCTCACATCAGAAGTTTGTTTTCAGTGCCATTTTTCTTTAAACTGCATAATTTTTCGAGCTCTTTCCATCCAGATCATCAGTTTCAGTTTTTAAGTCCATATTATCTTCATATTTAATATGGCTTCTGCAAGTAATGTCTTGCTTACAAGCAACAACTACTTCCAATGGAAATCTTATATGGAAGATTTATTAAGAAGTAAAGGTTTGTACCGGATTACCTTAGGAAAGGAAAAAGCACCCATTGATGATGATAATAAAGCCAAGTGGGATAATAGGAATGACGAAGCATGAGGACTAATCGGAATGTCCATCTCTCCTGATTTAGGGTACCACCTTCAAGAAATTGATGACCCCGAAGAAGCTTGGGACAAGATTGAATCTGTGTTTGGTAAACTCAATATTATTCGAGCACAACAGTTAGGAAATGAAATATTGACCTTGAGTCCAAGTGATTTTTCTTTCCTTGGAGACTATTTATCTAAGTTTAAAACACTCATAATTGTATGTGAAGAATGTAAGATAAAAATAAAGGAAGAGCGTTGCATCTATCTTATTCTTTCTAAGCTAGGTAGTGCATATTATGTGTTTGTATCTACATTTTATGCCATGAGAGAGGCTCTAGGAAAAGCTTATGAAAAACCCACTCTTGAGTCCTTTTGTGCTTCTTTGATTAGAGAGGAAGATAATCTTATACAACTTGGAGTGCTCAGCACTGTAGGTACCTCTAATAAAGACTTAGTTGCCCAGTAGAAAGATAAACCTAAGTATCCCAAGAAGCAACATCCTCGCTACAACAACAAGAAATGTAAGGGTCCCAAACCCGCTCAGACAGCTTCATCTCCTAATGGTGACGAATAAGAAAAATATAAAAATAAGAATACTAACAGACATTGCAACTTTTGTGATAAAGATGGTCATGATGAGTCCAAATGTTTCAAGAAGATGGCAGATTTAGAACCAGTGATGAAGAAGAACAACATCAGTATTAATTCTACTTCTTCTTCTTCTTCTCATGGACATGCACTTTCTACTTCTATTTTCTCCTTCAATACACCTTCTACTTCTACTTCTGATAAGTGGTTTATTGATTCTGGAGAATCTTATCATATGGCTAAGGATAGAGACATATTTTCTACTCTAAATGAATGTAACACCAAGAAAATATTTGTTGGTGATGATAGATCTCTTAGTGTTGAAGGATCTGGAACAGTACAAGTAGAAAATGGCCATTCCAATGATGTCTTATGTGTTCCAAGGCTTTCTTGTAACCTTCTATCAGTATATCAAATCACTCATTTAGGTGAAGGTAAAACCGTAGAGTTTTCACCTCACCAAGTTGTAATCAAGGATCTAAAAGATCCTAATCATGTTCTTGCAACTAGAATTGTTGATGATATTACCAGGTTGTACAAGTTTGACAAATTTGGGTCATCATCTTTTTCATCAGTTTTAGTTGTTCATAGCGATGACTTGAGCAAACTTTGGCATGGGCGGTTTGGTCATCTAAACTATCGCTCATTGCAGCAACTATGTAATCAACAGATGGTGACTGGTCTTCCTCTTGTTTCATGCAGAGATGGTGTTTGTGTCGGTTGTGTTCTCGAAAAACATCATCAGGACAGTTTTGAAAAGCGTGCCTCTTGGCACGCCTCGGGTCCTTTGCAGCGTGTTCACAGTGATTTGTGTGGTCCACTTTCTTCTCCTTCTTTTTCTGGGTACAAATATTTCTTAACTTTCATTGATGACTTTTCCAAATGCACTTGGATTTACTTATTAAAACTTAAGAGCGAAGTTTTTGACAAGTTTTTGGCCTACAAGGCCCTTGTAGAAAAGCAATCTAGCCATCAAATTCAAAGGTTAAGAACAGATAATGGAGGCTAATATGTGAACAATAATTTTACAAATTATTGCACTACATAGGGAATCCAAATGCAACACATTGTTCCATATACACCACAACAAAATGGTGTTGTTGAGAGAAAGAACTGCGCATTAAAAGAAATGTCTAATTGTATGATCCAATCTAAGGGATTAAGTCTAAAGTATTGGGCGGAAGCCATCAACTGTGCAAATTACATAGTAAATCGCACTCCCACAAAGGCTCTTAAAAATATAACACCAGAAGAAGCTTGGACTAAAACTAAACCAGATGTAAGTCACTTCTGTGTATTTGGAAGTATAGCATGGGCTCACATTCCTGATGAGCAAAGGAAAGCATTGCAACCTAAAAGTGAGAAATGTATATTTGTTTGTTATTCTGAAGATCTCAAAGGCTACAGACTTATTCAATCACATTGTAATGAAATTATATTAGAAGAGATGTTAAATTTGATGAAAATATCTTGGCCTGTGAGCCTAATTCGACATTTGTGCCTTCTTTGGCCTACGAGCCTAATTCGGCGATTGTGTCTTCTTCGGCCTGTGAGCCATATTCGACGTTTGTGCCTTCTTCTGATCTGGTTTCTTCTTTAGATGATGACAATGAGAATGAAAATCCACCTCCACCTGCTCACCCTCCTCCAGATGAGTCCTTTGAACCTGAACCAGCACCAGCTCCAGCTCCATCGCTTCCTAGATGGGTCTGCTCAACACAAGAAGCAACTGGTGATCTTGTCGGTGATCCTTTAAATCAACGTCGGACACGTTCATAGTTCCAACAAGCCTCTTCTCTTTTGGCTCAAGTTTCAAAAACTCATGATCCAGAGACATTTGCAAAAGCTTCAGGTCATCCAGATTGGGATATAGCAATGAATGAAGAGTATCGTTCTTTAATGGAAAACGATACTTGGGATCTTGTACCTCTTCCAAAAGGAAGAAAACTTAGATGTAAATGGGTCTACATAACTAAGTATGCATCAGATGGAAGTGTTGAAAGACACAAGGCTCATTTAGTTGCCAAAGGATTTTCCCAAGTTGAAGGAATTTACTATCATGAAACCTTTTCCCCTATAGCCAAAATGAATTCCATTTGCCTTCTTCTTTCCCTTGCTGCCTCACATAAATGGGAGGTCCATCAGATGGATGTTAAATCCGCCTTCTTGCATGGATATTTGCAAGAAGAAATATACATGGAACAACCTCCTGGCTATGTCCAGAATGACTCTAGCCTTGTTTGTCTCCTTAAGAAATCTCTTTATGGTCTCAAGCAAGCTCCCCGAGCTTGGTATGCCAAAATGGACACCTTTCTTATTGCCACTGGATTCTCTAGATGTCATTATGATCCTAATGTCTATACCAAGAAAGCAGGAAGCCATCTCATAATCCTTGTCCTTTATGTTGATTACCTTATCCTTACTGGTAGTGACTCAAAAATTTTAAACCATGTGAAAGCCAACCTTAAGAAGAAATTTGAAATGACAGACTTAGGATTTTTGCACTATTTCCTTGGCCTCCAAGTTTTGCAAACCAATGAAGGAATTTTTCTTTCCCAGTCTAAGTATTCTTGTGACCTTCTTCGTCACTTTCACATGGATGATTGTAAACCAACCCCTTCTCCCTTCCAGTCTAGAGTCAAGCTTACTGCCACCTGTACTTCTCCTGAAGTTGATGCCACCCTGTACCGTCAGTTAGTTGGTAGCCTTTTATACTTGACTCATACCCGTCCTGATATTTCCTTTGTTGTTGGTCGTGTTTCCCGGTATATGAAAACACCCCATGAAAGCCATTGGAAAGCAGCTAAAAGGATACTTTGCTATGTTCTACAGTTCAGGGGGAATCCTTTATTTGTTGGTTTCACTGATTCAGATTGGGTCGGTGACCCTGATGATTGGAAGTCTACTGCAAGTTATGTTTTCAGCCTTGGTTCGAGACCTGTCACTTGGGCTTGTAAGAAACAACATGCTATTGCACTTTCTTCAACAGAAGCAGAGTACCGAGCAGCGGTAAATGCAAGTCAGGAAGCCCTGTGGCTTTAACAGATCCTTTCAGAGTTTGGATTCCAGCACCAGCAAACGACCAGCATTTGGTGTGACAATCAGAGTACCATCAAGCTCGCCAAATACCCAGTTCAACATCAGCGTAGCAAACACATCGAGATACACATGCACTTCATCAGAAAGTTAATTCATAATCAAGTTATCGAAGTGCTCTTTTTCCCTACAGAAGATCAAGTTGCAGACATTTTCACAAAATCTCTTATAGAAGCGAAGTTTTCCAAACTTCGATCTATGTTAGGAGTTCAGGAAGTTGTCATTAAGGGGGAATAGGCTCTAATGCCTCCTTCCGTCTCCTATTGTGTCACTATTATAAATCCTTCAATCCTATCCCAAGTTGTTCTTAAGGGGGGATGTTAGGATATTTAGACACTTAGGAGTTAGTTAAGTTCTACTTGGTCTAATATGTCGTTAGGTAAAAGTGTGTTTCTTAGTCTATTTCTTTAGTATGCATTAGTATGCATTTGTAGTTAGGAAATCCGACGATCACGATATGTTCCCAACATAGAGTGATCTGACAGTTCATACTCTCCTCAATCTTAACGGCCATTGATCTGTGGCTTAACACCTGATTGGTCCATGATCTCTATTTAAAGAGCATGGAGGGCCATTTTTCGATGATCGATTATGAGAAACTCTCTTGTAAAATCTCTTTGTAATCTTTTTCTTTGCATTAATAAACTGCTCCAAGTGGCCGCGTTGGATGGGGCCGTGGATGTTTCCCCGTAGGGGCTTTACCACGTGAAAACATCGGTGTGTTGATCTTTGATCTGGTTATGTGAGTGGTTACTGAAGGTGTTTTTCCTCTGTTGGAATACCTATGTTGTTGAACAGAAACATGCACCCCTCTCAACAGTTGCTTCACAGTTTCCAGTTTTTTATAAGTATCTCCATACTTTGTGTAGTGAAATGAAAGTGATGGTTGAATGTTTGTGTTTATGGTTACGTTTTATAGTGTTTGAACAGTTATTATAAATACTCATTTGATTATGTAAACTGTTATATTTACATGGTATTATGTTTGCCTCATTTTCACAGCTAAAGAGATATGGAATGTGAGTCTGTAAGTAAGTCTAAGTATAGGCTACAGTTTATGCATTGGCTAGAGATTTCCTAAGGGGACTTTTCCCCAAGATGGAATTTGTAGTGCAAGAGTCAGGATGGGTTTAGCCATATTATTTCAGTGTTGTTGACCTCTCGAATTCCCTTCATAGGAAGACTAAGTTCGAATTCGGTGGAAGTAGGGAGCCTCCATCAAACCCTTCACCTATATGACCAAGGGCTCATGCCCAGGTCCTTAACCAATTCACAGCTAAGAGATCAGTGTGTAGCCCATGAGAATTTTTGGGAAGACTCGTGTGACCAAGGTATGGGAACCTTGTGCTAGGCCTAAGAGGAGCTAATTATTTTTTGTTTTGGAACTCTGAAAGTTCATAGCTTCTTGGGGTTAAGACCTCACCAGTTGCAAACTAGCAGAAAGAAACTTGTTGACGCGATCAACCACGAGGTTGACCGACGCCTGGTGGTTTCCCTAACCCTGGTAGAATAGACATGTCCCGCCGTTAAACCCTGACTCACTCACCAATCGTGAAGTAACATGATTCACAATCCAAGGGTATTCAGGAGTTTCCCTAGCCATTGGATCTACGCCGTAGTCAAATCTGACACTGACCACTTCGGGGGAATAGCGATGTCATGACCCCAAATTCCCCTAATGTCAGATTTGTGAAGTAATGCGGATCATTGATCTAAGGACCCTTTGGGATCCTTCTCGACGGTCTGATCAACCAAGAATAAGGACTTATGTACAACACTTTGGTGAAGTCCTACCCCAGGAGGAAAGGAGTGTCGAGCGGGTAGAAACCCCCGAATGTCGAAGTTATGAATTAATGTGAGTTGTATATTCATGGATCTACGAGGACACACCTTGGTCATGGGATCTAAGGGGTATTGGGAGATAGCTGACAGGAACTTCGGACTTCGGAGCTCCAAGAGATTTGTCAAGTAGATGAAGCTAGGAACCCCCAGAGGCTACCAGTCTCGGATTGACATGGCACGTCGACGTCACCTAGGGTGACGTGGACCCCTGTCATGTATGCCACATGTCACCCTAATTTGTGCTTCTCAAAGACCCTAAATTCCATTAGAATACGATGTGTCATATCCTGACGAGGACATGTGTCACCCCTGGCCCCTATCGCATGTCATTCCTCTGGCTCATGAATTCTCAGTCAAAGGTTGGTGGAGTACCCGAGACTTCGGGACTTCGAAATATTGGGAGGCTGGAATGTTGGGGCTAAATCAGTTGAAGGGTAGGACCCACCTATCCATGTCTCTACGTATAAAGTGTCACCACATGTAAGTGGGGACCCTTTGGGAGTCCGGGACTTCGGGACTCCTAAGGTTTGGGATGTAATGTTGAGGATAAGCCGAAGATTCAAAGGTTGGAGCTACGTGGCAGGACCTCGAGAGTTCTATATTTCAGGAATCCAGGGAATATGCACACAAAAAGAAAAAGGAGTGTTCAAAGCCGAACGTCGAATTTCCCTCTAGCCTATGTGTTAAATAAGGAACAAGCCCCATTGTCGGATTGTACGGTGTGTGGACTTCCACCGTAGATGTAGAAATCTAGATATGGTATGAATGAGATGGACCCACATGGTCCTTGACTATTAACGCCTGAAGAGCTTCGAGAAGCAATAACTTGAAATCCAAAACTCACATTTCAGTATGGTTGCAACCATTAGAAAGCTCGTAGCGAGCAGAAGCCGATGGAGATCCCGAAATTAGGATTTGAGATAGTTAAGGGAAAATGAAATTATGATGCCCCATCCCTTAAAAGAGTATTTAGGGGTTGGGTGTGTTACAAATTGGTATCAGAGCATGGAAACAAAACTTGGCCTACTTCGGCTCATGCACGAGTCGCATAAAAATATTATTAGAGAACTTTAAGGGGTAACACCCTACCTTACCCCCTTCTATAAGAAACTTGTTTGAAACTCTACTAAAAAGAGGAATGAAACATTCTATTATTGATAGATGTTTTGGAAATATGCATTGTATGTTGTTAACCTTTCCAAATAAAGAAGTTGACTTCACTTTGCATTGATACGTGTTGTTCATGAATTAGTAGATCATTAACTAACTGAAAATGTTTTATCAGCACTCAAGTAGTCAGTGAACAACAGGAAAACTATAGCGTAAGGGATGATGACACACCATGAGTTGGGGGAAAGCTCCCACAATATAGAGGAATAATCTGGTGAAAGGAGGGCAGTGGAAACCCCTTCGGATTTCGCCGAAATGGTAAGAAGCCTCATGGCAGAATTGCAGAGTTGTAAGGTTGACAATGAAAGGATAATAAAGGAACAGGAAAAGAAGACTGGCATTAATGCAGTCTTACTGTAAAGTCTATCATATATACAGAGGCAACTGCAACATGGTCCAACTGCCATTCATGTGGGCAGACATCATACTAAGAAAACTCCAAGTCCACCTGAGATACAAAAACATGGTCCTGAAAGTGGCCACACTAGGAGGAGCACCTCAAGGAAGGACCAACATGGAGCCAAGAGACATTCATCGGGATATTCCTCTGAGGATACTGACAACTCCAAGGAATATTCTAGTGGAAAAACTAGTTCCCATTCCCAGACAAGAATAAAGAAGAGGAAGCATTCCAAGAGTCATGACCCTGAAGAGTTCAAGAAATACAAACCACCCACCTTCGATAGAGAGATTAAAAAGGGGGAAGAAGAAGAAGTTTCACTACTCTGCTTGAAGAAGTACTTCAAAGTCCATGACTACTCTGAAAACTTAAAGGCTCAGATAGTTATTTTAAACTTGTATGGGAAAAAATCCATTTGGTGGGAGGACCTTAGGATTCTGAAAGCAATCCGTGAGAAGGACTTGTCATGGAAACAATTTTAGAAACAATTCAAGAAGAAGTATCTATCAGAAAAGTACTTTGATGGGAAGACCAAGGCATTCTTTGAACTCAAGCTGGGACAACTCACCATAGATGAATATATCAACAAATTTCTTGAGTTGATGAGGTATGTGCCCTACATAAAGGATGAAAAAGTAAAGATGCAACAATTTATTAGTGGATTACCTCAGTTCTACCGGGACAGAATTGAGTTTGATGAGCCAAAGACTTTATAAGATACTATTCGAAAGGTAAGGTATTGCTATGAGCAATTCAAGAATGAGACAGAACCCCATGAAGATTGGAAGAAGAAAAACAATTCGGGATTTAAGAAGAAGGGGTTTAAATCCTCAATATTTAAGAACCATGGGAAAAGCTCTAGGATGATCCTTCCTACTAGAAGTGTGTATCAGCAAAAATTTCCATCCCAAAGTGGAAATAAACCATTTGAAGTAGTCCCAAGTAATATTGATAACACAAAGAGAGAACCCTTGAAATGTTGAAGTTGTGGAGAAGAACATATGTTGAGGGAATTTTCACATAGGTAACAGAACAATAGGAAGGTCTACAACATCCAAGAGGCTACCACAGTCAATTATGTAGCTAGGAGCATGCCACAGATTTATGCAGCCTTGGATAATAAACAAGCCGACCACTAATCTTTAGTGGTGGAGATGGAAGGTGTGATTGCCAACCATCTAGTTTCCATTTTAATTGACCCTGGTTCTAATTTGAGTTGTGTTTACCCTCAAACTGTCAAGAAATGTAAATTGCAACAAGTTAAACATGTTAAATCATGGTTGGTACAACTAGCCACTGGAACCAAGAGAAAAGTGATAGAGGTCATACCAGCATGCCAATTCCTTATGAGTGGAGCACCCACCCAAGTTACCCTAAACATACAGGTGTTGGAATCTATTGAGGACAAAAAAACAATCCTAGAGGACCATCCCATACTAAGAAAGTATAAATATATGTTCCCAGAAGAGGTACCAGGTCTACCTCCAAGAAGAGACATTGAATCTTCAATAGAATTTGCACCAGGAGAGATGCCAGTGTTTAGAACACCCTATAGAATGAGTACACCAGAGCTAGTTGAGCTCAAACTACAACTAAAGGAAATGATGGACAAAGGCTACATCCGGCCTAGTGTGTCTCCATGGGGAGCACCAACCTTGTTTCTGAAAAAAGAAGGACGGCACGCTCAGATTGTGCATAGATTATAGAAAACTCAATGAGATGACCATCAAGAATAAGTATCCCTTACCAAGGATCGATGACTTGTTTGACCAATTAAGGGGTGCTACAATTTTCTCCAAGATTGACTTGAGGTCTGAATACCATCAGGTCCAAATTAAGGATGAAGACATCCACAAAACATCCTTTAGGACAAGGTATGGTCACTATGAATTTTTGGTGGTGTCATTTGGGCTTACCAATGCACCAGCCACTTTTATGTGCTTAATGAATAATGTAATTAGAAAGTTCTTGGATAGGTTTGTGTTGGTTTTCATTGATGATATCCTAATCTATTCCAAGAATAGGGAAGAGCATGAAGAACATCTCAAGCTAGTACTTCAAGTACTAAGAGAACATCAACTCTATGTTAAGTTTAGTAAGTGTGACTTTTTCCAGAAACAAGTCCATTACTTAGGCCATGTTATTTCTGAGGAAGGAGTGGCAGCCGATCCTGACAAGGTCAAATCCATTATGGATTTGCCTTCCCCAAAAGATGTATCTGATGTCAGATCCTTTATGGGCCTAGCAGGGTACTATAAAAGGTTCATAAAGGGATTCTCCAAGATCGGTTGCACAATCACCTCCCTTCAGAAAAAGGGGGTTAAATTCATTTGGAAATTAGAATGTGAAGAAATATTTCAAGAGCTAAAATACCTTCTAACCAATGCGCCTGTGATAAATATTTCAGACCCAAACAAGAACTTCCTTGTGTGTACAGATGCATGCAAGGAAGGGCTCAGATGAATCCTTGTGCAAGAAGGACATGTGATTTGCTACAAATCCATAAAACTGAATGAGCATGAAGTCAATTATGTGACCCACGATGTGGAATTGGCTGTCATAGTACACGCTTTAAAAATGTGGAGGCATTACCTCTTAGGGAGAAGATTTGTTCTTATAACAGAACATAGTGGGTTGAGATATTTGTTTAACCAACCAAAACTCAATGTTAGACAAGCTAGGTGGATGGCTCTCCTTAGTGAGTTTGATTTTGAAATCAAACATATCAAAGGAAAGGAGAATAGGGTGGTTGAATCCCTTAGTAGATGCATGAAAGTGATTCACTTGGTAGTTGTAAGCACCAGTGAATCAGACATCAAAGAGAGAGTCAAAACTGCACAAGAAACAGATGCATTTTTCAAGACCATGACATCATACCTAAAGCAAGAGCCCACAAGGCTGAAGTGTGAAGGCTATCAGGTGTTTAATGATGGTATGCTGACTTACAAAGGTAGATTGTATGTTCTGAATTATGACAACTTGAAGAGATTCATAATGAATGAACTACACAAAATACCATATATTGATCACCCTGGATATCAGAAAATGATCACGGCCACTAGGAAACTATTTTATTGGCCCAGACTAAAAAAGGACATAATTGATTACTTAGCTAAGTGTCTATAATGTCAGCAAGTTAAGGAAGAGCACTGGCATCCAGCAGGGCTGTTGCAGCCCCTACCAATCCCAGAATGGAAATGGGAAACCATCTCCATGGATTTCATCACAGGATTACCAAAATCAACTAAACAGAATGATGCCATTATGGTAGTTGTGGACAAATTGAGCAAGGCTATTCACTTCATTCCTATCAATTTGATCTGCAAGGCAATAAATATTGTCATTGTTTTCATGAAAGAGATATTTAGACTGCATGGCATGCCTAAGGAAATTATATCCAACAGAGATATAAAATTTACTTCAAACTTTTGGAAATCTCTGTTTGTTGGTTTTGAAACAAAATTGCTCTTTAGTACACCCTATCACCCTCAAACTGATGGGAAGATAGAGAGGATAAACCAAGTGCTAGAATACATGTTGAGGATGCATGTAATGCATCAACCCAAGAAGTAGGAAGACTGCCTATCACTGGTAGAATTTCCCTACAACAATGGCTATCAAGAGTCATTAAAAATGAGCCCTTTTGAAGCCCTCTATGGAAGGCAATGCAATATTCAAATCAGTTGGAATAACCTAGTGGACAGAATCACAATTGGGCCAGATATGCTAAAGGAAATGGAAAAACAAGTAAATTAGATTACACATAATCTGAAAATAGCCCAGGATAGACAGAAGAGCTATGCAGACAAAAAAAGAACTCCTAGAGAATTCAAAGCAGGGAATCATGTGTATATCCAAGTTAGACCCAGGAAAAGATCTTTGAGGATTGGAGCTTGTGCCAAGATGGCACCTCGGTATTGTGGTCCCTTTGAAATTTTGGATAGAGTGGGACATCTAGCCTATAAACTAGCACTCCCTCCCACAGTGAAGGCACATAATGTTTTCCATGTTTCATATTAAAGAAATATGTGCATGATTCTAATCATATTATTGACTGGTCTGTGATTCAGGTGGAACCAGAGGGATAATTCTTGCTAGAACCTCAATGCATAATAGACAGGAAGGAGACCCCACTCAGGAATAGAACCATTGCACAGGTCAAGGTGCAGTGGAAACACTTTGGCCCGGATGAGGCTACATGGGAAATAGAGCATGCCATGAGACAGGCATATCCATTTTTGTTTACTTATGTACATACAGAACACATCGACATATAGAACATTAAGGAAGATGTTCCTTTAAGGGGGAGGGGATTGTAATACCCTTGTTTCCACCAATTTGTAAATATAATTATAACTGGCCAAGAGACTATGGCGAACTATATATGTGTGAATGTTTGATTTGATGAACCTTTGTATAAAAGGGTCAATGTATGTATTTTCAGTCATTAATAGAAAATGGATAACTGTTACATAAATGTTGAAAGGGGGGGGTTTCCAAGATAAACCTGGATGCTATGAGAGATATGGTGACGGAAACCAAGGATGGTTGAGAGGACCCTCACCAAACTAGTACCTTATTGGATGTAATTCCTCAATAGTCCTTTGACCCGGAAATGAATTACCAGTCAAAATGGTAGTTGGAAGGCACTCCTCAAGAGTTAATGAGGAGATGGGGCAGGGTATCCATCTGTAAGGCTTACAGACCTAACCACGAGTTGGGGATTTTGACCCACACAACCTTGTTGAGGAAGGAAAGAAAGGAAGTAATTTGGGGAACAGAGGAAGTAGAGTGGAGAAAATAATCTCCGGAAAAGAAGAGAGTGTTTTTCAACTCTGGAGTTGAAAGGAAAAACAGAGAAGCAAACCCGTTCTAGGCATAAGAAGCCATGGGCAGGGTTTTTTTTACAAGCTAATAAACGAGATTGACAAGTGACTGTGGAAGTACTCGTGCAAACCTCCTTGCTTGGTATAGAGAAAATCGTTTGCCAAGATCCTGTGGCAGGAGGAGTAACGTTCGTCCCTGATTGTCATTGAGCAAGGAGAAAGAGTCTCTCTCAGAGCATCATGGTCTAGCTCAGGGGTGGCCAGCGATAAATCCGTCAAGAGTGGTTGTGCCTATGGTTGGGTGGAAATAGACACTCCTCTCAATAGTCACTTCACAGTTTCCATTTTATGATAAGTATCTTCATACTCTATGTAATGAAACGGAAGTGATGGTTGAATGTCTATGTTTATGGTTAAGTTTTACAATGTTTGAACAGTTATTAGAAATACTCATTTGCTTCTGTAAACTGTTATATTTAAATGGTCTTATGTTTTCCTCGGTTTCATAGCCAGAGAGCTATGGGACGTGAGTCTGTAAGTAAGTCTAAGTATAGGCTATGGTTTATGCACTGGTTGGAGATCTCCTAAGGGTACTGTTCACTTTGTAGTGAAAGAGTGGGGATGGGTTTAGCCAGATTATTTCAGTGTTTTCGACCTCTTGAATTCCCTTCGCGGGAAGACTAAGTTCAAATTCGGTGGAAGTAGGGCGCCTCCATCAGACCCTTCCCCTGTATGACCAAGGGCTCATGCCCAGGTCCTTAACCAATTCACGACTAAGAGATCAGTGTGTAGCCCATGATAATTTTTTAGAAGACCGATGTGACCAAGGTCTGGGAACCCTGTGCTAGGCCCGAAAGGATCTAAGTCTTTCTGGCTTCAGAACTCTGGGAGTTTGGAGCTTCAGGGGGTTATGACCTCACTAGTTGAAAACTGATCAAAGGTAACTTGTTAACACGGTCAACCACAAGGTTGATCGATGTCTGGCGGTTTCCCTAACCCTGGTAGAATAGATATGTCCCATCATTAAACCCCAACTCACTCACCAATTGTGAAGTAACGCAAGTCGCAGATCCAAGGGTATTCAAGATTTTCCCTGGCCGTTGGATCTACATCAAAGTCAACTTCGACACTGACCACTTCAGGAGAAAAGCAATGTCATGACCCAAAATTCCCTAAATGTCAGAGTTGTGAAGTAATGCAGATCGTTGATCTAGGGACCCTTCAGGATCCTCCTCGACCATCCAATCAACCAAGAATAAGGACTTATGTACAACACTTTGGTGAAGTCATACACCGAGAGGAAGGGAGTGTGGAGCGGGTAGAAACCCCTGAACGTCAAAGTTACGAATCAACGTGCGTCGTAGATTCATGGATCTACGAAGACACACCTCAATCGTGGGATCTAAGGGGTATTGGGAGACAGCTGGCTGGAACTTCGGACTTCGAAGCTCCGGGAGGTTTGGAAAGTAGGTGAATCTAGGAACCCCCAGAGGCTGGCAGTCCTAGATTGACGTAGCACGTCAATGTCACCCAGGGTGACATGGACCCATATCATGTATGCCACGTGTCACCCTTATTTGTGCTTCTCACATACTCTAAAGGCCATTAGAATGTGACATGTGTCATCTCCTGACGAGGACATGTGTCACCCTTGTCCCCTGGCATTTGTCATCCCCCTGGCGCATGAATGCTTGGTCAAAGGTTGGTGGAGTACCCCAGAATTTGGGACTTCAGGACTTTAGAGGATTGGGAGGCTGGAACGTTGGGGATAAATCAACCAAAGGGTCGGACCCACTTGTCCCTGTCTCTGTGTATAAAGCATCACCGCGTCTAAGTGGGGACCCTTTGGGAGTTTAGGACTTCAGGACTTCAAAGGTTTGGGGTGTAGTGTCAAGGATAAGCCAAAGAGTTGAAGGTTGGAGCTATATGGAAGCACCTCGAGAGTTCAAGATTTCAGGACTACGGGGAATATGAGCACAGAAAGAAAAAGGGGCGTTCAGAGCCAAACATCGAACTCCCCTCTAGCCTATGTGTTAAATAAGGAACAAGCATCGTCATCGGATTGGACGATGGGTGGACTTCCATCGTAGATGTAGAAATCTGGAGATGGTATGAATGAGATGGACCCGCGTGGTCCTTGACTAATAACACCCGAAGAGCTTCGGGAGGCAATAACTTGAAATCCAAAACACAGATTTTAGTATGGTTGCAACTGTTAGAAAGCTCTTGGCGAGCAGAAGCCAATGGAGATCCCGGAATTAGGATTTGAGATAGTTAAGGAAAAACAAAATTATGATGCCCCATCCCTTAAACAAGTATTTAGGGGTCGGGTGTGTTACACCCTACCTCTAAAATGTGGTATTCAAAGTTTAAACATCCTATCTATATTTCCCTAGTAAAAATAAATTCAATCCACTAAATAAACTGTTGAAGAAATCGTAAACAAGGAAATTCCATGGGCTTTCTTATATGGTGCCTCTCAGGGATTCCCCTCTAGAGGTGGGGTTGGGGAGTCATCCATCTCTCTTTCGGCCATTGTATATGTTTCAAGGATGTAATAGGCCAAGAAACAAACAATTTATGTGAACTAATGGCAACAAAAGTGGTATTAATGTTGTCTCAAGAAAATGATGTTTTTCAAATTCAAATATTTAGAGATTCATTTATTTTTATACAATGGATGAAAGGAGAATTCATTGTAATGAACTCCACTCTGCAACCTTTGTTTCTTGACATTTTGGACATGCAATATACCTTCACTCATATCTCTTTTACACATGTCTACAGGGACCAAAACAAGGAAGCAAATAGTTCATCAAAGATGGTGTTGCATTGGAAAAAGGAACATCGGAGATCCTTGAAACTTCTCGACACTCTTCTACTTATATTATGACCCCTAGTTTTAAAATGTTCATTGTCTGAACTTATGGATCCATGACTCCTTATAGGGAGCATGGTTGAACATTAATGTGACTGAATCAAAAATTTATATATAAATTGTGAATATGAATGTATAGGTTGGAGATTTTAGATGGAATCAGTGCTTTTTGTGAAGCTAGAAAAACACTATATTTTTTATTTATAAAGCTTGTAACTACATAAGACTACCACAAGTCTTATGCTTCATGCCTTATAAGGCAAATTGGAATTCTATCCAGTATCTAACTTTGTAATTTTGTTTATGTAAACAAAATTGCTCGACTTTTTTCCTTAAACAAAAAAAAATGTGCTATCGATAATACCTCTTTTCGATTCAAGAGTTGGTCTTAAGATTTTTGTTCCAAGGGTACTGATAGTCAACGCCACAATTTCAAAAAACTAGCAATTTTATTCCAAAAAAATGGGGGGAGTTACTGGGAGCACCACTTTTGATTGAGGGGTTGATTTTAAAGTTCTCTATGCAACGATACCAGTGGTCAAGTCTGAAGGTTTCAAAGAAATTGTAGTTTTAACCTCAAAAATAAAAATAAAAATGGTGTTGTTAGCATCACTTTTCGATTATGGGGTTGATTTGATGGTTTTTGTTGGCAACATTACGACGTTGTTAAGATCATGGTTGCAAAAGGTGGTAATTTGGATCCCCAAAAAAAGGATGTGATCATAGCACTACTTTTTGAAATGAGGAAAAAATAGCCACTAAATGCGACCTCTAAAAAAATGAAAACTCTGGAGAGTTCTTGTCAATTTGGTAACTATATGTTAAGAGTCCATGAAGATAAGGAAGCAACTAAAATTGTAAAAGTCCAAAGGTAATAATGTTGTTTGTTTCATTTATTATGAGGAATAATTTTGTCGTTGATTTTCCTTTGAAGAAAAAGTTGGAAGACTTGGAAGAACTCCAAGTGCAACCGATTTTGAAAGAAAATCTAGCAACCTTGAGAGTAGCCAAAGTCTAGCACAATTTAAAGTCAACATTGAAGGTTCTCGGTGACATGAATGCAGGTTTAGGTAAGTTTGTGGAAAAAATTCAAGAACAACAATTTGTTAGGATGAATCCCATACTGGACTTTGGACAAAGGATTGTTGCAATGGTTGATGGTGGCCTTGGAAGCCACTTGTCATCTTCCTTTAATTTGTTTAAAACCATAGGTGGCTCACTGCCTAGGCACGGCTAGTGGCGCTGAGGGGACCAACAAAGGTGATCATTTTAGTGAAAGGATAAATAGAGAGGTTGTTGTTTTGTTAGAAGGATGAAACTCACAATGGTAGCAGGTCATCCTCTTCACATCAATGCTAGTTTAGGCAGTTGATTGTCCAAGGAACAGGATAGTGGACAAGGAGATGCTAGTGCATGAGTGCCTTGAAAAACTTATTGAGTTGGAGGAGGCAACTTGACAGCGTTGAGGAAGGGGTGGAGACCTTTCCTTTGTGTAGCAATGATGATAGTATCAAAGCGGTGGATGCTTGCCTAAAGAAGCATGACAGTTTATTTCTAAGTGGATGGTTGGAGATGATGAAGGAGTCAACCAAGAATCTTGTGCATACAACCTGGATTGTTCAGATAGGAAAACATACCAAGTTGAGAAGGAAGATACTCATCCACCTTCATTTATGACCTACGATGAGGGAGAGTGCTCTTTGGGAAGTTTGAGGATGATTTCCAGGATGACCCAAAGATCATGAGATCATTGCTTGAAAGTGACGGAAGTATCAGTGTGAATGTGCCTCTCTTAAGCAAGAGGTATGGAAGTCTTTCGGTTGACTCGTATAATTTAGGAGACTTTGGGAAGATTGTTGGATTGTTTAAGGGTAGTTGTTGTGATGGTCATATGTCACCCTCTTCTTGATTGTATGCCTTAGTGCATCTATTTCCTAGGAGTTGGCAATGGTTCCTAAGTGCACTAAGAAAAGGTGCCAAGTTCAATGAAGAAGTTAGAAGTGTTGAGTTGCAAGAAGTGACTTAACAATTTGGAGGCAAAGGTGGTGACATTGCCTTGGTTCAATAGAGTTGTACAGACAGATTGAAGTGTAGAAGCAACTGATCATTATGGACATGAAGAGGTGCATTCTTATGGTTTGGGCATGATAATCGAACTGGCCACCTGATTAATTCAAGGCATGAAGAGTTCAATGTATAGAAGCATCACATGATGGATCAAGAGTACGGATGCAACAATAGGTTTGGAAAAGTTCAACACTTGGATAGTGGTATTACCTTGATGAAGGTTGTGATTCCACTATAGTAGGTTGCCACAACAATGTTAACACTTGAGTTGCAACAGCAACAACATAGGACCTCTAAGATGCATTGTTGATAGAGTTTGGGGAAAGATGCTTCATTCAAAAGAAGAATCAAACAATGGGTAATTGCGTAGTGAATCTGGAAGTGATAATGTGAAGTGGTTGAATGAGTCAACCACAAATGGATACATGAGTCTTTGCAACAGACTTTGAGGACAGCGGGTTCTTCAGGATGTTCTAGGGGATGATGTCTTTAAGTGGAGGAGTGTAAGGACCCGACTTGAAATGCATAATTGGTAATGGAATGATGAAGGGCACACTGCACATACCAAGCAAGTTGCATGGCAAGTCCATATGTTTTGGTATCCTTGGTGACTAACTCACAGTGATTCATGATATAGTTATGATGGTGTACTAGAGTGTAATCTAGGAGGACTAATGATGTCTTGTCAAATAAAATGGACAACCAACAAAATGCGGCATAGTAGGCTTCTGCAGAAGACGGTGTGACTTAGCAATGCGATGCATTGTGTGTGTTGTCCATAGCAAGGCAATAGTGTTGATAAATGTATGAATATATGTGGATGTATGAGGAAGTAGAGATGTGATCTTTATCGCTAAAAGTCTACTTATATAACTAATTCAACATAAAATAAGGCATATCGCATCTACTTATACATGATTATAGCCTTAAGAAACATAACCAAACTACTTAACTTATGTTGGTGGGTGGAGCTATTAATTAGGGGGGGGTGAAAGTAGGCCCTACTATACATACTAGGCAAGTTGCATGGCAAGTCCATATGTTTTGGTAGCCTTAGTGACTAACTCACAGTGATTCATGAGATAGTTATGATGGTGTACTAGAGTGTAGTCTAGAAGGACAAGAATAAAATGGATGACCAACAAAGTGCAGCACGGCGAGCTTCAATGGAAGACGGCAAGACTTAGCAATGTGATACATTGTGTGCATTTTCCATAGCAAGGCAATAGTGTTGATAAATGCATGAATATATGTGGATGTTTGATGAAGGACGGATATGATCTTTATCAACTAAAAGGCTACTTATAGAACTAATTCAACATAAAACAAGGGCAACAACGCTGCTTATATTGCCTCTGAATAATAATTGCATGTATTTAATAGATGTCTTATGATTGCATGTACTTAATAGATGTCCTATGATGTTGTGGCAGACGACACACTCCCTCCGAATCAATCTCTGACTACTCCAATGGTAGATCCATAAAATGTATAAACATAAAATAAGAGGCATGGTAATGGGTGTTGTGGTTGGCAAGGGTTGATTCATTCCGCTCATCCAACGATCTCTGATACATAATTCATCACATTGATCCCTGATCTCATCATCCCAGGTTATATTGTTGCCCGCACGCTTCTAGATCTAATAAAAAAAAATTTATCGAATGAGTAAGATTAGTTTTGCAGATTTTTTACTATTATAGTATAATAAAAATCAACTTGCAAATCCATAATGCATAGAAATTATTTTCAGTCTCTATATATTTATAGATATTAAATGAAATTTTTTTTCTCTAATGTTAAAAGTTACATAAATATTAAAATTTTAAGTTTTAAAAACATGCAGCCTTGATTTGTTTATAGCACAACTCTCTTTTATTTCACAATTTTTTCTAATCCTTACCCTATTACGCAATTGGTTGCATACCTAGTTCTTTTGTGAGACATATAGAAGGAAACCCAAACATATGCAGCAAACCAAATTAAAATAATAATAAAAAAAAAAAAAACAGTAAAAAGCTTACATGATTGGAGATCACAAAATCATTTATCAAGAAGTTGTTGATGCAGCATGAAACATAGCTCTGTAAAGCTATTTTGACCCAGAAGAAATATCTATGGGGGAAGGTTAACCACTTTACATTCAACAAAGTCTCTCGTGGGTTGATTTAAGTTTGTATTGCATGGTTGTATAATCCTTTGTTGAATCTCGTGGGTTGATTATAGCATGATAGTATAATCATTGTTGACCATTAATGGTATAGTATAATATGAGTAATATTGATCATTGTGATTTTCTACCAAACTATGAGTTAGAGTTAGTCCATTTATTTTGAGTAATTATCATTTTAGAGTAATAAATTGAATAATTATGAAATTTTATAATTTATATTATCTTTATATTAAACTAGTAATTATGCGTTACATCTGTATATTAGAATGGTAACTATGCATTATAAATTAATGCAGTGAAGCGTTGAACGAAGTCTTAATTGCAGCAACCTTGGACACTCTCCCAAGCCCAAATCCCGGAGGCGACCTGACCTTTACAACAGTCACTTGTGTGAGTGTTGATGTGGACAGTGACTCACCCTAGAATCTGATATGTCTCAAGCGTTTAATGGCTGCCGATCACATGAAGGCTCTGACTGATATTAAATACCCAATTAATACAAATTCTAGAACCACGTAAAGGCTCTAATAAGGGTCACAAACATATCAACCAATTATTCGTTAAAAAAATATATTATTTTATATATTAAAAAAAAAAAAATTGTGTTGCTTATGTTTAACATTAGGTTGTTTACACAATTTTGAAGCCAAAATAAAGTAATAGACTACTGTCGGAGGCAAAATAATAAGCCATTTCATGTCTACTCTGGCAGTATAATAAGGCATCTCGTGTCGACTTCTATATAATTATAACATTTAGAAAAAAAAAAAAACTACTTAACTTATGTGGATTAGGGGGCTATTAATTGAGGGGGTGAAAGTAGGCCCTACTATACATACTTTTGGGAGTGAAAGAAATTATACCTAAAGGACCTCTAGCGAAGGTTGGTGACAATGTCTAGGCAATAAACATCTCATCTCATCTAGCATAGCCACACATAGGTGACAATGTCTAGGCAATAAACATCCCATCTCATCTAGCATAGCCACACATACCCTATTGTCACATATTACATATATTATGAAATTCAAAATATAATAGTGGATCAAAAAGTTAATGAGAACGTATTAGGGGTTAATTTAAATGAGAACGTATTAGGGGTTAATTTAAATGGATGATAGCATGGTTTTACATTAGGTAGTTGGTTGTTCAAGTATGCTTGGTTCGAGGGATGTGATACTAGGTTGTCTATGGTTGGGTGGTGATGAAGCAACATCCCCTAAAGTGAAATGAGCACTATAACATTTCAAACAATTAAAGGTGCACAGAATAGGTTTGGTCGGGTCATATCAATTAGGCATATGTTGTGTGATAAAAGCAGTGGATGGCCATGCCCAACTAGTAAAGTCATGTTGGTGTTGCATGGAAACTAAGTTTTTTGAATGGTTTGGGATATCAAGTGGAATGAAAACTTTGGCCCCGTGAAAAAAGGTATCAAAGCCATGTTAGAATGTGGAAATTATGGAAGTGTCTCTTTACCACCAACACCCCTTTCATCAGAAAAGTCGATGGGGCTATGTTAACAAGGATGTCAACAATTCAAGTGAGAGAGAATGTGAGGACTTGACTTGAGGTGCCATTCGCAAAGGCATGATGGATGGTGCATTGTGCATACTTGGTAAGTTGCATGGCGAGTCCATATGTTTTGGTAGCCTTGGTGACTATCTCATTGTGATTCGTAAGCTATTTAGGACAATGTACTAGCAGGTAGGCTAAGAGGACCAAGGATGTCTTATCAAGTATGACAAATAACTGACAAGATGTTGCATAGCAGGCTTTGACGAAGGACGGTGTGACATGGCAACGCGATAGAATGTGTGTGTCCTCCACGCCAAGGCAACAAAGTTGATAAATGCATCAAAGATATGTGGATGCCTAACAAAAGAGGGACGTTAACTTCACTGACTAGCACGTGTTGATTTAGATAGATGATAACAAGGTCTGATGTTGGGAAATTGGTTGTTCAAGTATGTTTGGCTCAAGGGAAGGCGAAAATAGGTTGCCTATGGTTGGATGGAGATGATGCAACATCACCTAAAGAGAAACTGGCACTCTGAGATTTTGCATAGAGGAGGATGTTTGGCCTAAGTTTGGTTAAGACATGTCGATTAGGCATATTTTAGATGATACAAATGGTTGAGGGCCATGTCCAACTAGCAAGGTTACATTGATGTTGCACAGCAACTAGGCTTCTTGAGTGGTATGGAATGCTCAAGAGGAACAAAAGGTCTAGCCCTATGATAGAGAGGATGTAATGTTGAATTTAAAGTCGCTGCAAAAGCCATTCTCCGGGAGGATGGAAAAGACTCTAGCCGAGATCTAGGGCCCCCAATGCACTCCTGGGGTTCTTGGTCTAGGACCAAATAGTCGATGCCATGGCAAAAGACCATTGTGAGGGCCCCCAGTAGATGACTAGGGTTCTTGGTATGGGACCAAGCAGTGAAGACCCTTGTGAGGGCCCCCATTAGATAAATGGGGTTCTTGGTCTGGGACCAAGCAGTTAAAGTCCCTAGATATGTCTAGGGCCCCTGGATATGTTCCAGGGTAACCATGTCTGGGACATGGGTTGATCCTTGGTCTTGTAACTTGGTAGATAAGACCCCAAAAATGTTCTGGGGCAACCTGGTCCTTGATCAGGTGTTTGTTGGTGTATGACCCTCTTTTGAAGGCGGGCATGACCACACGAGGGATATATCTCATATGCAGTGATGATAAAGTTGATTAGTTACCTTGAGAAGTATATGGACATGTGTAAACCTCTCCTAAACCCACCACCCTTGTTTTGTTTGTTTTGGGCTTGAGTTTGTTTGGGGGTTTTGTCTTAGGGGTTAATATAAGAAATATTAATTAATATAATTTATAAATATATTTATATTAATTAAATATATTATTTTTAATAATATTTCTTTTATCCTAAACCCTACCCAAAAGTATAAATAAAACCCCTCCCCCTCCTCTCACTTACTCATCTTTTATTTTCATATTGGTGGATTGCTTCTTTATGGTTTGCAGCCTCCTTGGATAATCTAGCAGCCTCCTTGTAATACTCAGCGGCCCTTGTGACAGTGTGTGGCTCCCTTGAGAAAGCTTGCAGCCTCCTTTGTGGTAGTGAACAACATCCTTGTGACAAGTCTCTTCCTCTTCATCTTGTTGTCAGGTGTTGCTTGAGTTACTTCTTGTTGTGTGGAAGATCAAGGTACCCTTTTCTCTGGTGGGAATGATGTTATAGATGCTTACCCTATTTGTCACCTGCCAGCCTTCTTCTATCATCAGCAAAACCCTCTTTGAAGGTTGTCGTCCCTTGGATCTGTATTGTTGAAGGCCGTAGCACCCTAGTAAGGTGGTTGAACCTTTACTTCAGGTAGTTGTCCCTCCTTTCTGGCAGCGACTCTTATGTGTGAGGGTTTGTAGGGTTTTGGGTATTCTAGGGTGAAGGTTTTGATCAGTCCTATACTTCTCTTAATGAGAGATCTGACCCTAGAGGTAGATCCATGACATTTATACTTAACTGAGCATACTACAATGGATTCTCATCCCTCATTTGTGTCACGTTGTTATTCATGCTGCAGAGGTAAGAAAATATAAAGGTAAGTTGTTGACTCACAGTTTTGAATTGTTTAGATCTATATCTACTCATTCTAACTCAGATCTGATTAAAGTTGTTGCTTTGAAATTGTTGATCTACCTACTATATAACTAGTTCAGATCTGATTGGTTCTTTACCTAGAGACTAATCTGTTTTGTTTAGATCTAACAGTGGTTGACTAGATACTTTCTAGAAATCTTATGTTTCCTGCCTCTAATAAATAATTTATGTATGGATCTAACATTTGTCTATGAACGGAATTGAAACTCTAGATCAAATCTGAGCATTACTCATAAATAAGTTTATATGTTCAATACTACTTCTTGTTTACATTCTGATTTTGTTCTACTAATTATGATCTGACTATCTAGCAAAGTACAGTTCAGATTACTTTACTTTTCTATTCTAAAACTTGATTTAATTTAGATCTTTGTTGTTCTATCTAACAAAATTTTAAAAGATAGTATTTTTTTGTCCTACTTCCCTAATTCTAACATGGTTTCAGAGCTTAGGGTGTGAAGAGAGCTCAAGGATACAAACTTGAGCCTGCATAGATCCACTTTGTTAGGGTTGTTTTGCAGAGATCAACAGCATCTAAACTAATTCAGATCTCAGCATAGCCTCCACTTTAGTGAAAGTTGAAAACAGACTTATAGGGGCCTCCAACTTCAATGCTTGGAAATCCAGGATAGTAAACATTCTTGAAGAGAATGAACTAGAAGAGTTGATTACTAGGGTTATTGAAGAACCCATTTCAAATACAATCAGGGCAGTGTACAGGAAGAAACAAGCCAAGGCTAAGAGAATCATTTTTTATTATGTTAAGGACAGCATGATGCCCATCATTGGTCACCTAAGGACTGTCAAAGAATGTTTTGATGCTTCGGCAAACCTCTATGAAAAAAATGCACCAACTCAAAAAAGAATATTGAAGAAACAGTGACGTACTTTGAGAATGGGAAAAGATGATTCAATTGCTACCTTCTTCTCCAAAATTTCTCAAACTAAAGATCAGTGTATTGCAATAGGAGTTCTTGTAGATGATGATGACCTTGTGCCACTGCTTTTGATGGACTTCCTGAGTCATGGGGAATTTTTCTTGCATCTGTAAATGGATGAGAAGTTCAGCCTAACTTTGACAGATTATGACATGATTGCTTAGAAGAAGAAGGAAGACTTAAAAGCATAAATGAGTCATCACTTCTAAGAGATCATGCCCTTTCAGTGAAAACCAAGAAATGGAAGAAATTCCCTCAAGCTAAAGGCAAAGGTAAGAAACCCCGAGTTAAGTTATCTCATCTCAATCCTCATTTATATAAAGTTAAATGTTTTAACTGCAATAAGCTAGGACATTATGCAAGAGATTGCAGGAATCCTCCCTCTCGGCAGAAAAGAAGAGGAAGATTTCAAACCTCATTTGCCACTGAAAAGGCTAAACCTAAAGAGGAGCCTCAAATAAGACAAACCAGAGTTGTCACCAAAGAGCAAGAACAACAAAAAGAATATTATCTTATCTCAGCTATTTCCGGCACTATTACCAAGTTAGAGAAGATTTGATTAATAGACAGCGGTGCTTCCAGACACATGACAGGTTCAAACAAAACCTTGCAAACTATCAAGACAATAAATTCAAGGCAAAGGTGGAACTAGGTGATGATGGCACCTATGACATAAAAGGTTTTGGATCTACCTCTTTCTGATTTCAATCAGGTAATATCTTTCACATTGATGAAATTCTTTGTCCATGATCTAAAGAAAAATATAATCTATGTTCTGGTTTTAGAAAGTAAGGGTTACTCAGTAGCTTTCTCCAAAGGAAATGCCCTCTTGTAGTCCTCAAATGAATATTTAAGCACTGCTATAACTATTGGAACTCGTGAGAGTGGACTTTATAAAATTTCAAGTCAGGGTGTTCAAACTCTAGTTCACGAGACGATAAATTCATGCGAGCTTTGGCACAGAAGACTTGGACATCTCAACTACAACGCACTTACAGGTTTGCAAAAGATGGTGACAGGTATGCCAGTATTTTCTTTTGAGCATGATAGTGTTTGTAAAAGTTGTTCACTTGGTAAGAATACAAAGAAACCCTATCCTCTCGGTAATAGAAAATCAAATGGCATTCTAGATCTAATTCATTATGATCTTTGTGGGCCCATGACTGCCCCATCTATGAATGGTTGTATTTACTATATCATTTTTATTGATGATTGTTCTCGTAAAACTTGGATTTATTTCTTAAAGACTAAAGATGAATCTTTCAGCAGATTTCAAGATTTTATGAATTTTGTTGAAAATCAAACAAGGGTACACATGAGTTTTCAAAACAGATAACAGTAAAGAATTTGATTCATTCAAATACGATGAACTCTGTCGGGCTTCTGGAATTAAGAGGGAGTTAATTGTGCCATACAACCCTCAACATAATGGGGTTGTTGAAAAAAATAATAGAACTATCTGTGAAGCAGCCAAGTCCATGATGTATGACCAAAACTTACATTTATTTCTTTAGGTTGAGGATGCCAGTACTATAGTCTACATTCAAAATAGATGTCCACACAAAACCCTTGAAGCGAAAACTCCTGAAAAAGTTTTCACCGAAATTAAGCCCTCAGTTGATCATTTGAGAATCTTTGGCAGTCCAGTGTATATTCATATTCCAAAATAGAAAAGGACTAAGCTAGAGCCCTCTGGAAATAAAGGAATTTTTGTGGGATACAGTGAAACCTCAAAAGCCTACAGGATTTATATCCCAGGTCAAAAGTTCATCGAAGTAAGCAGAGATGTGATTTTTCATGAAGAAGCAGTTTTTCGTCAGGCCAGAGAACTTCCATGTGATTCAGAGAAGCAGGAAGCTCCACCACTTGATTCTTCAGTTTCCCATATTCCAGATGAGCAGAGGGAGGAAACCTCAGAGCTTCCAGAGGGTCCCTCAAGGGATACTATTGAGTTTCCAATGGAGCTACCTCCTATTAAAAGGAAACCAGCCTAGTGTTGGGAGATATTGAAAGCAGAAAAGCATTCAGCGCCTAAGGGCACCTTCAGAGAAAGCAAGAAACCAGAGAAGTACTCTAGTCTTATAGCTAATTTAAACACTGTGATTGATTCAGAACCTTTCTCATTTGAAAAAGCCTCCAAACATAAAGTGTGGAAAGATGCTATGAATGAATAATATGATTTTATTCTAAAGAATGATGTATGGACTGTAGTCCCTAGACCTTATGACAAATCAGTAGTAACTTCAAAATGGCTTTATAAGATAAAGCATGCAGCGGATGGAAGTATTGAGAAATACAAGGCGAAATTTGTAGCTCATGGTTTTTCTCAAAAAGAAGGAATTGACTACGACGAGATTTTTGCTCCAGTTGCCAGATATACTTCAATCAAGATTATCATCTCTCTTGCAATAGTTTTTTGTTGGAAACTTCACCAAATGGACTTTAAGACTATTTTTCTTAACGGTGAAGTTGAACAAGAAGTATATATCGAGCAACCTGAAGGTTTCGTGATACATAATAAAAGATCTCATGTGTGCAAACTAAAAAAAATTGCTTACCCTGTTTGTCACCTGCCAACCTTCTTCTATCATAAGCAAAACCCTCTTTGAAGGTTGTCGTCCCCTGGATCTGTATTGTTGAAGGCCGTAGCACCCTAGTAAGGTGGTTGAACCTTTACTTGAAGTAGTCGTCCCTCCTTTCTGGCAGCCACTCTTGTGTGTGAAGGTTTGTAGGGTTTTGAGTATTCTAGGGTGAAGGTTTTGATCAGTCCTATACTTCTCTTGATGAGAGATCTAACCCTAGAGGCAGATCCATGACATTTATACTTATCTGAGCATACTACAGTGGATTCTCATCCCTCATTTGTGTCATGCTGCTCTTCATGCTGCAGAGGTAAGAAAATATAAAGGTAAGCTGCTGACTCACAGTTTTGAATTGTTTAGATCTAGATCTATTCATTCTAACTCAGATATGATTAAAGTTGTTGCTTTGAAATTGCCTGATTTATCTACTGTATAACTAGTTCAGATCTGATTGTTTCTTTACCTAGAGACTAATCTGTTTTGTTTAGATCTAACAGTGGCTGACTAGATACTTTCTAGAAATCTAATGTTTCCTGCCTCTAATAAAGAATTTATGTCTGAATCCAACATTTGTCTATGAACAGAATTGAAACTCTAGATCAGATCTGAGCATTACTCAAAAATAAGTTTATATGCTCAATACTACTTGCTGTTTACATTCTGATTTTGTTCTCTACTAATTCTGATCTGACTATCTAGCAAACTATAGTTCAGATTGCTTTACTTTTCTGTTCTAAAACTTGAATTAATTTAGATCTTTGCTGTTCTATCTAACAGAATTTTAAAAGACAGTATTTTTCTGCCATACTTCCCTAATTCTAACATGTAAGGCCCTACCTTGAATGACTTTGGGCACCTTCGTCGCACAATCACTTCAATGGTCACTAGTTGACACGATCGGATACAATAGTAAGTTGGTTAGCAAAATGATTTGTCTTTGGGGCCCTTTCATGATTGCAAGGCATGTCATAGACTAATTGGGTGCCCTCGCATGAAGGCAAGGCACACTGCAGACATTTGGCAAGCTTTAGTTGGTTGTGACAATAGGGTGCAAGGTTAGATGAGCATGCCTTGGATAGTCTTTCATAATGGCAAGGCATGCCCAAGTGCTGAATGGTTTGGCAAGCAATTTCGCTAGGCATGGCAACAAAACAAGAGTTGTCATTTGGGGTTTCTTATAAATGTCACATAATGACTTAGATGGTGGACATTTCTTGGTTCATGGGCGTACAGGGAACAATGCCTTGACTTGGAGCGCAGCACCATAATCTATGGCTAGTAGTGCCTTGGCAGTTGGGCGTGCATCGCAAACTAGACAGATCTCTGACATGACATGCAATGCAAGGAAGGCAAGGAGCACCTTAGATGTCGTTCAAGCAAGATGTATAACCATTGGATGCATGAGACAATTGGGACAACTTGAGCGCACAAGCTTAACATGCAGACCCAATGGTTACAAGATTTTGCAAACGAATGAGTGAATTGCACATTGGATCCACTTTGGACATGCAATGGATTGCAAGTCACCTTAAATGGTAGCAAATGCAAGGAACATCAAATATATAAAGAGGACACCTACAAAGTACAAAGTCAATCAACTTAAGCTTGGTCATTTACACGAGTGTTCAAAAGCTCTATGGTTTGTGCTAAGTTTTTAGGCTGGGATAGTCCCACTCATTAGAGATTGTTGGGAACAAACTAAGGGGAGTCGGGACCTATAGGAGGCTAGCCTATGGATGATTTAAGAGTTGGATTGTGCAAATTTATTGGACAACGAGCATAAAGCAAATTGCCTTAAAATTATTGCACATCTGTAATAGTCACTAAGTCACTTGGAGGCCGCACTTGCATATTGTATATGTCATAGCATTTTCTATATTAATAAAAGTTAGTAACTTGGCTTAGGTTATTTATGTTTTGGATGTGACAGTTCCTTGGTTTGCTTTGTCTAAGTATTGAATAATGAGCTAAGTGTTCAAGTAATGATGAGATGTTTAAAGGCCATTGTTGGACATGTGTACGTTGTTGAATGAACTTGGTTGAATAGGACTTAGTTGCAGAATGTAGCTTAAGGTGACATTATGGACAAACCTTAAGTGAAGATGCATAAGCTTCAAAAAGTGGGAGCATGCTGGCCAAGCCCCTACAACCAAGGCAAGATATTGTCACACGACCTCAAGTACCAAAACAAACTTAGGAGAAATTCAAGATTGCAAAAAAATATCATGCAAGCTATAGGTCCATGGTAGTACCCCCATGTTAACACAAAGATCATGGTATATTGGAGCTTCTATGTTGTTGTGAGCCATATCTCTCAACCAATGTGAAATTATTTTTCGTATATTATTTGTCATAAAAACAAATTCAAAACACAAATTTTAAGCATATGCAACTAAACAATGGGCATTTTTTAAGGAATGCATGTGAAAAGGGTACTGTCAAGTACCACCACTAAAAGATTTTTTTATATGGAGACAGAGGGTAAGGTCAAACAACAGACATATTCACACCACAACCAATCAACCATTGTGTTAATAGGATAATAGTATATTAGAGCTTATATTTTTTGTGGGATTGTTGTAGAAACAACTCCAAGATGCACAAATTTTAACTCCCCATAACTCTATGTTGAACGCATAATGAGTATATTGTTGTAATGACTTGAACCCTAAATAATCTAGAGTTTACCCTGGATACCATTCTCAAAAGAGAAGTAACTTGGGTGAAAAAAAGTACATTCCACGAAATTCCAAGCACAAAACACAAAGATCATATAGTAAAAACATACAAGATATTTTCTCTAAAATATATATTTTTTTATAAAAACAAGTCGATTTCACAGTGCCTCTTCTCTGCTTGAGAAAGACATGCATCTTTCAACTTCACTATTGTATCATACTTTATTAGCAAGTGACATCCTACTCTTTGAATCCACTGGCACCAAGATAAATATAAAATCTTAACTTGACCTTCGCAGAAGGCACTGCCTTTCTGAAAAAAAATTGTTGGCATAGCTAATGTATAGAATGTATATGAAACACTTTCTTCAGTTAATAACATACTCAAAGTGTTCAATAGAGGTATATAAACACTGCCTGGGTGTATGTGAACTGATCATTGGCAAATTGCTCTGGTATACCACCCATAATCAACAAACCCGATGCCTGGGAGTCTTATTTATTCAACAAAAATCAAAACGGGATCGAGCACTTGCTGTATGTAATGGATTTAAAGTCATTCTCTAGAAGCGGGATTTGCAGTCACTCTCTAGAACCTTTCCCAGAAGCAATCAAGACCATCCATGAAACTCAATACTTCAATTTGAAACACCCAAATCGTCAAGAATAAATCTAGCCCATAATTAGTGGTATATGTAAAGATCTACCAATAGATAACCAAGAGGGTTAACATCCAACTCATATAAGAGATTGAAGCAAAGAAAAATATATCTAAAATACAAGGATGCCTAATAAGATCTTTTCTCTGTTAGAATATCTACCTGTTGCACCAAAAAATTATCCCCAGCTTACCTGTTGCAGTGTGTAGCAGCAGCAAGTCAGATCGATGGTGCAGCAGTAGAGGAAGAGTGACAGCGCACAGCAGCATTTTAGTAGACTGACGGCATACAGCAGTGTTTTAGTAGACAGTGACAACGCATGCATGCATTGACCTTAAATCACTTCCAGAATTAACTGCTGCCAGAATTGCTTTTCTAATTCAGTTTTTTTAATTTCTGAGAATTAGAAGTTTCCAGAATTAGATAGGGGAGGAACTGATCCCAAGAATACGGTGAAGGTGCATTGCAAGGAGGTTGCCTACTCTAGTTTTGGCATAGTTATATAGGAGGTCCCAGTACATGCATTGATGAGTTGTATTGTAAACACTAGGCCTTCTTATGTATACAGGACGCAGGGTCACCATTGTTTGATTAGTGAGTTCGATTACGTGTATTGTATTACTTTCTTGAGTTAATAAAACAAAGCAGAGATGATTTTCCAAGTGCTTCATCTTCTTCTTAGTTTGATGTCAGTGCTTTTCAGATCTCGCAGTGGAAGCAATTTTAGGAGTTCTTGGAAGTTTTCAGAGTTCTAGGCCTAAGTAGTTGCAGCTTTGTTTACCATGTATTGAAATCTTAAAATGGTATCAGGGGGTGTTTTCTGAACCTACTAGAAATCCATGTATGGAAAATAATGCTTCTACCTGGGATAGGATGTTGTCAGAAGGTTTTCAGGAGTTGGATGCCTGAGATCCATGTTTAATTGCTATAGACCTGTGATAGGTTGTTCAGGTCACTGATCTGTTGTCTAGCAATGTGTCCCGGGAGCAGCAATATGACTAGCTTCAATATCAGATATGAAAACAAATTGGAAGGCCCTTCAAACTTTGCTCCAAGGAAGTGTTGAATGCAGATGCTTTTAACAAAGCATGAGCTTTTGAATCTTGTGAATTCGGATTACACTTCCTCCGGATGTTGCTCATTGGAAGAATATAATAAGAAGACATCCAACACAAAGCGAGTCATCACAAATCCAAAACAAAGAGAGTCATTACTCAATCCTTGACATCGCTAAAAAGACTAGCAATAAGAAGATGTTTGATGCTCTAGTCACTCTATTTAAAGAAGCGTGAGCTTTGGAATCTTGTGATTAAGAAAGTTACACTTCCTCCGGATGTTGCTCTTTGGAAAAATACGACAAGAAGACATCCAATACAAAGTGAGTCATCCTTGACTCAGTGAAGGATCACTCTATCCTTCACATCACTGGAAAGACAACTGATAAGAAGATATTTAATGCTCTAATCACTCCATATAAAAGTGAGAACATGAATCAGACGAATATGCTTCTGAGGAATAACCTCAATGCCAAACAAATGAGCAAGACATATACCATAACTGCTATTTAATGAAGATTGTCGAACTTCATGATCAGCGTGTAACAATGGGAGAGAGTGAAAAGTTAGTACCTATAGCCTTGAATGTGTTTTCATCTTACTGCAAGTGTTTTGACTGGGGTGTTTGTGCCTCAAAAAATCTTCCCACCTTTGAGAAGCTATGGGATGATTTCATCAACGAGGAGATGAGATTGGACATGGTGGCAAATATAGAGGAAGCACAATATCTAGCCCTCAACAACAAGATGAAAAAGGGTAGTAAACAAAGAGGACCCTGGATGGGTCAGAGAGGAAAGAAAGAGGTTTCATGTTTTATCAAAACAAGGCAAGAAAAACTTAAGCCATTTTTTAAGCCACTAAGCTTCTCAATATCTTAAGAAGAAGGGGTAGGGCAAACCACATCAACAAAAGCAATTTGCAAGGAATGCAGAGGCCTCAACCAAAGTGGATGATCTTGCATCCAATTTTGATTCAACGTTCTCCATGGTCTCACGCCTTTCATCTAACACCGTCTCTGGTGTCAGATGTTATGTGGACAGTGGAACATCCAAACATATGACCTTCAACAAACTGGCTTTCAATAGACTTCAAGAGCGAAGTACAATCAAATGGGTGATGATTTGATTATGATTCCACTTATCCAATAGTGAGATACATCTCATTCTAGATGCCCTCAAGTGATGTTCTTGAGCTTGGTGGTGTTTTATATGTTCAAGGCTTGACTAAGAATCTACTTTCAGTGTTAGTTGTCACAGACCTAAGATGTATCGCCTAATTAGTCATCATCTAGGGGATATGCCTGGATATTGTTCGAGTTTTAGCCAGAGATGACGAGGGTGGTCTATACATGTCACTGCCATATTTATTGAGAGCCCTAGTGCATGATAGTGAGAACTTGTGATAACTTTGGCACAAGACACTGGGTCACTTGCACTACGGAATGTTCCATGTCTTGAAAAACATGGTGAATGGATTGTCAAACTTCAAGATCATGAAGACAGGAGTGTGCAAAAGCTATGCACTCGACAAGCATGTCAAGACTGCTTTCCCAAGTACTGATTATAGGTTGAGAGAGATTCTTGATCTCATACATTCAAATGTATGTGGACCCGTGACTTCCACTTCACTATCTAGCGACATTTATAATGTTTCATTTATTAACGATTCTTCTCGGAAGGCCTGGAAGTACTTCATTAAGACCAAGGATGGGGTCTTCAAGTAGTCTCAAGAGTTTAAGCTATTGTAGAAAAAACAAACAGGAAAGAAGCTTAAAGCGTTGAGATCGAATAATGGAGGAGAGTATATCTCGAAAGAGATTGACACTTCGGATCTCAGTTCCTGTACAGAAACCATTTTGCCTTCCTGTTCATTCAGGAGGTCCAAATGGCTTACAAGATAGTTATAAGCCAAGATGTTAAGTCTCATGAGGATGGAAGGTCCTCTAGGTCTCAGAAGCCTCCAGCATAGATTAGGGAGGTAGAGAACCTTGCTGCCCCAAACACTCATCCACAGATTCCAAATAAAATAGTTTCAGATCAATCAAATTCTAGTTCCAGCAGTGAACATATTGACCCAGTATATGGTTGACCTGAGGTAGATTCATTGGATTGCTGCAAAGCATGTGCTCCACAACTTGAAAGGCACAATGCATCGTGGTCTGAGGTATGTAGGAGGTGATGAGTTGTTGCTGCATGGCTTTGTTGATTCAGACCGGGCAGTAGATACATGGGGCAATAAGAGTACTACAGGGTTCAACATCAATTTGGGTTCAAGTATGATATCCTGGTTCAGAAAGACACCCACTGCTGGCACTCAGTTCAACAAAATCAGAGTACATGGCAACTAGTGCTGCTAGTTGGGAAGTTATCCAGCTTGGCAAACTGTTAGCAAAGTTAACTGGTCAGATGTTGGAGTCCACAGTGGTTTACTATGATAATCAGAATTGCAAAAAGCTCCCTGAGATTTCATGATCACTCCAAGCACATTGAGATCCGGTACCATTTCACCAGAGACAGTTCAGAAGGGCACCAGTGATCCTAGAGTATGTTCCTTCAGATTCAAGGGTTGCAAACATTTTGACAAAGATCCCAGCAAAGGGGAAGAATGAGAGATATGGAAGAGGCCTTGAGATGGTTAAGAACACTTTCCTCGCAGAGAGGGGGTATTAAAATATCTTCCTGTTGCTCCAAAAGTTCCTCCCCAGTGTACCTGTCACGGCAACACACCTGTAGCAGTCTGTAGCAGCAGGTTGAAGTCAGAGATATGGCACAACAGTGGATGAAGAGTGAAGGCACACAGCAGTCTTTTGGTAGCCAGTGAGGAAGCATGCATGCTTATGGAGTAACTGCTGTCCAAAATTAGCATTTCCAAATTAGGAATTTGACTGTCAGAATTAGAAGTTTCCAGATTTAGATTGGAGGGGCACTGATCCCCAAAATAGGGTGAAGGTGCTAGCATGGAGGTTGCCTACTCTAGTTTTGGAACAGTTATCTAAGAGTCCCAGCACATGCATTGCATGTAAGCTTGGTGCTCTTACCTGGGCACCTAAGATAGGTTGTGTTGCATTGTAAACCCTATGCCTTTTTCTATATAGAGGAAGAGAAGGTCCCCATTGTTCAATTATTCAGTTTTTCAGTGAGTACGTGTACTGTTTTCCTTTCTGAGTTAATAAAGTAAAATAGAGATGACTTTCTGAGCTCTGCAGATTCTTATTAGTTTGCTGCCGATGCTTTTCAGCTAGCAAATGTGTTTTCAGATCTAGCAATAGCAGTTTTGAAAGTTATTTGAAGTTTTTCATACTTCTAGGGTTAATTGTTGCAGGTCTGTTTAACATGTACTAAAATTTTAGCATGCTCCATATTGACTAAACAATGAACCGCTGGAAATGTAGACAAGGATTTCCAAGAACAAGATTTTGAAAACCACTTCTAGTTCCTGGATACATAAAGTGCAGTTACAACTAGGCATGGCACGCATTAAATTCACATTGAGGACCTTTACATCATAAAATTATTAGCATATAAAGCAACAGATAAAATCTCCATTTCATGGGCTGTGCCCCCATTCAAACACAATCAGTATTTCTGTGAGTATGTGTACTGCTTTGCTTTCCGGAGTTAATAAAGCAAAACAGATATGATTTTCTAAGTGCTGCAAGTTCTTATTAGTTTGCTGTCAGTACTTTTCAGTTAGCAGATGTCTTTTTGGATCTAGAAGCAAGCAAAACAGAGATGCTTTTCTAAGTGCTGCAAGTTCTTATTAGTTTGCTGTCAGTATTTTTCAGTTAGCAGATGTCTTTTTGGATCTAGAAGAAGCAGTTTTGAGAGTTACTAACAGTTTTCAGCCCTCCTAGGATTAATAGTTGCAGATTTGTTTAATGTGTACTGAAATTTTAACATGCTCAATATTAACCAAACAATAAACCATCAAAAATGGGGACTAAGATTTTGAAGAGCACAATTTTGAAAACCAGTTCTAGTTCCAGGATACATAAAGTGTTGTTACTGCTAGGCATGGCATGCATTAAATTCACATTAAGGACTTTTAAATAATAAAATTACTAACATATAAAGCAACAGCTAAAATTCCAGTCTCATGAGTAGTGCCCCAATTCAAAAACAAAGCCATGCTAGTTCTATGGAGAGGGATGAGTTTAAACAAAAACAGTTGTAACCATTTAGTAACAACTTTTTCAAGTTCCAGTCAAATACTCAACCAAGTTTTGACAAATAATTTTAATTTGTACTTTAGCCTAAAATCCTTTCAAATTGCAATAAAATTCATTTATAATTAACACTTCATAAATATTAATAAAATATGTTTCCACTAATGAGGTCTTTGTTCATGGAAGACAGTTTGCCTTTGTAATTGTGATACACCTACACAACACAAACCTAATTTAGCTAACAAAAAACGCACTTAGTGATGCTGATAAAGTTACTTCCCACCCAGTACTGGAAACTGTCCAGGATCCTCAATGCAAGGAGCAGCAACCTGATCAGCATCACTGTACCTCCCTCCAAAACTTCCTCTAGTGCTACCACCGTCCCCACGGCCTCGCCCACGTCCACGTCCACGTCCACGAGTGCCAGATGGGGTAAAATATCTCTCACCATCAGCTGGTTTCAAGAACTCATTTATGCTCACAGACTACAAAAAAAAGGAACATGAGATGAGAAGAAGTACACAAAATATTATAAACTGTGCTCTACATAATGGTAACATTTCTATCACCATCTAGATTTATAACCTGTACCCTTTACCCTGAAAGCATCTAATGGCATTGCATATGCTGTAGTAGGAAACAACTGCATACAACCATGGCCAGACCGGCCCCTTTACCCTAACTGCACCCAATCTACTGCATAATACAGCACAGGAAACAAATCTATACACCATACAGTCAACTAAAATCAGATCCCCGTTCCAGATTCAATTGCAAAATACAAATAATTGAATCAATTACTTTAGATTTAAAACTAAAAAATATTATTTCCCAAACTTAAAATATGCCAAGATATGCAAACTAGAATTGCATATTGCTACCAAATTTTGCATTACCTTACGGGCTTTTTCCTCCTTTTCAAAGTTCTCTCTCTTTCTCAGTCTATCCTTTTCTGAGTTCTGCATGAAGTACAAAAATCACTTCAATTCAACTTTACACCTTACAAAACCCAGGTCATTGAAAAAAAAGAAACACAATACTGAGCTCTGGTGCTTGAACTCACCACTTTGATGAAAATACCATCATGTTTTTTATCAACAAGCTGCATTTTCTCGAAATCCCTGTCCAGAGTAACCTTTCTTTCCTCATTTTTTTTAGCTTCCAATGCTTTCCTTTTCTCATTAATTAGTTTCTCGTACTCATCCAAAGTCATCTCCTGCAAAACATCCAGAAAAGCCAGTTACTTGCAGTTTACTAGATTAGCATTAATTGAGCCAAATTACTGTAAAGCACCAGTCAGCACTTGATTCCTTTTCATTACCATCTAACAAAAAATAACATCTCAACAAATTATACAGAAGTTAGAATTAGAATTACATTGTCCTCCTCTTCTTTGTTCTCTTTATTTTCAGAAGCAAGCCCTGGTGTAACCTCTTCTTCTAGTTTTTTCTGTTCAGGCTCCACACTTTTAGTTTCATCAGCAAGTGACGCTTCAGGGGCATCCCTAATCAAAAAGGCACAAAATTAATAATAAGCACCTCAAAATTTAAGTCCACTCGGTCTAATGCTCATCTTAAATAGTACAGCAGTAGTATGAATCAATTATCAGTGGTTCTTTACAATATGAATCCATTATTGGTGGTTCTTTACAATAAGCAAAACAGGAAAGGTGAAGTAAATGAAACAAAGAAGAGCACACTAGATCTAGGCTAGCAAGTGAATCCTAAAGGGAGGGGGGACTGGTAGTTTAACACAACAGCATGCTTAGCTCAGACTTACCAGCATACAATGGGTTAGAATTCCAGCGAAATTACTGATTTATACTTCAAATATTCACCTTACATTTCGAATGCATACACAAATTTTAACAGCAATTTCCACAACTGACTGCAAAACACAGACATAAATGATGACTGAAGCTTGCAAGAAGTCGTGGTAATCGGTCTTGTTGTAGAATGAAAATGTGGAATACATATAAAATAAGGAAAATAAAGATTTATTTTGTTTGATCATTGGAAACCCAAGCTCGTATATTACAACATACACCAATATATCAGGAACTGTGACTTCTTCACACATTTCATTTTTAATTTGCAATTGTTAATGTTTATGCCATTATTATAGTTCTTTGCATTTCATAAGATAAGAGCATAATAAGAACAAGATCACTGAGAAATACACATCCACAAGAGACACAGCATTTATCCTGGCAAACCCTCTAGAGGAAGAAAACCCAGCAAAAACTTCCTTATCATAAATAGCTTATACAATGTTCAAGAGATAACTCAACCAATACAGAAAATCCTCCTCCAAGAGATGCGCCACCCTTCTCCTCTCTCCAACTTGAAAATGCAACTTGCCTCATAAGAGAATGAGCAAGTGAAGTGTGTGTAAGAAGTGAGGCGCTAGCCTCTTATTTATATCAATCTGACACGTGTGAAGAGTCACCATCTGGCAAGGCTGACCTCTCACTCTGGGTGGGTAAACCCACCTTTAATTAATTCTGGCCCTTTCATTATAAGGGTTGGGGCCGACTTCTTATTCTGCACATTATAATTGTCCGATGACCAATCCGCAAAAGGGGATTTGGTCCTTATACAATTACCGACTTGATTAATCCTCAATGGGGATTAATCTAATAATAAAAATAATAATAATGACATGAT
>ML779644.1:253989-268974 GCA_009831015.1 Picea engelmannii | reverse complement strand
TAATTGTCCGATGACCAATCCGCAAAAGGGGATTTGGTCCTTATACAATTACCGACTTGATTAATCCTCAATGGGGATTAATCTAATAATAAAAATAATAATAATGATATGATTAATCCACAATGGGGATTTAATCCAATAACGAAATAATAAGAATGCTCTTCGCAGTTACATTATTTCAACAGCAATAAGCCATGAACATAGAAAGGAGTCAAAACCTATGCCATGGCATATTCAATATTGTAATCTCTCCCCAAGTTATCCAACATTATAAATTCCTAACTCAAATTATTCATCATTCCAAACTTTAATTGACATTTATGATTTTGCACAACATCCAAATAATTCACACATTTGTCATTAATGGCATTCTAGCCCCGAGGGTTAGCTCAATTAGTCTAGAGCCAGACATGAGTTTATCATGCTTGCTGTTGGTCACGGGCTTAGTCACCGGGTTCGGCGAATTTCAAGCATTAAGTTCGAAATTTGCCGAATTTTATCTAATTTCGAACATATTCGATTATGTTCGCCGAACTCCAAGCCGAATGCTAACTTGAATCCGAACATTAAAAAATTCTTTAAAAATCGCTTGAATTTGACCATGTTTGATTAGGTTGGGCCGACGTAGGGTTTAAATTTTAAAAAAGAAATACAAAGCGCGAATAAAACCCGCAGGGTTCTAATTCGTGCTACCAAGATTCTGTAGCTTTGCCACGTGCATCTCGTGCCCACACTCCCGTGGCCCATGCTCGATTTGGAGTACTCGTACCCTCGATAGTATACAACTGAGTGGAGTGAGTCCGGAGTACTCATACCCTCAACGGTTGACGAAATCCAACTCGCGGGCCTCTGCTAACCTACCGGATAGCCTACCCAACACGGCTAGGTAACTTATATATTATATATATTTTTATGAAAATACTAATATTTTTAATTTTTTAATTTTGTATTTTGAATATTCAAATTCTAACTTTTATTATATATTAATTTTTCAATTTTCAAATTTTATACTTTTATTATATATATTTTCAAATTTTCAAATTTGTAGTATGTCAAACTTAGCCTACCCGACATGGCCACGGGTAACTTATACTTTATTATATATATTTTTATGAACATATTAATTTTTTAATATTAATATTTTCAATTTTTTAATTTTATATTTTCATTATACATTAATTTTTTAATTTTCAAATTTTAACTTTTATTATATATTCTTCATATTTTTATTATATATATATTAAAAAAAAATAGTTTTATATTTTTATTATATATTAATTTTTCAATTTTCAATTTTTATACTTTTATTATATATATTTTTAAATTTTCAAATTTGTAGTATGCCGAACTTAATGGCCAATTTTATTCCCAAAATTTTCATGGTCGAACTTAAAGGTCGCCGAATTCGAACACGAACACGAACCAGGTGACTAAGGTCACAGGTTCGACTCACTTGATTCCCCCGGGGCGAGGCCTCATAATCAGGGCCGACGGTTTACCCCACTTATCATCCATGGAACATGGGGAAGTATTCGACGGGTTTTCCGCAAGTACATTTCCTCGGAAAAAATTCACACATTTGTCATTAATGACATTCTATGGTTTTCCATCATGTTTGCTTGGTATTGCTCAACAACAAGGTTCCTTTCCGTTGAAAATTATACAGTTCTGTCTCATGTAACCTAAATTCCTCATCTGGAATGATGTGGAATATGCACCAAAAGAAGACAATGAAATCATAAGCAAAGCTTATCCTAGTTTATTTGAACAATGAACTATAAGAGGTGGAATACACAGATTCCATCATGTTTGCTTGGTATTGCTAAACAATCTCCCCAACTAAGGTTCCTTTTCCATTGAAACTTTAAAGGAGCTGTCTCATGTAACCTAAATTCCTCATCTGGTATACTCTAGAATATTCATCAAAAGAAGACAATGAAATCATAAGCAAAACTTAAGTTTTCCTAGTTTATTTGAACAATGACTTATAAGAGGTGGGATACACAGAAAAACATGTCTAGTAGATGCAAAATTCAAAATTATCCAAAATGAAAAAGTTTATGTATGGGGTCTTATCATATCAGACATACAAAAACTCATCTGGAATGTTGTATAAAATAAGTACCGAAAGAAAACAATGAAATCTGAAATCATAAGAAAAACTTAAGCTATCCTAGTAAGAGGTGGACCACAAAGAAAAACAGCTGCATAGGAAATGCAAAATTCGAAATTATCCAAAATGAATAGGCTTATGAATGGGGTATTATCATATAAGACAGACAAAAACATCAAAGCAAAAATTCCAAAGGAGCTCAATTTAAATCCATTGCACAATAGATGAAATCCCTGTCAACAGAATTAAAATTGCAAAGAAAAAGAAAATCACTACAACTTCATAGAGAGCAGAGAATGCCTCAAATATTTGTCTACGGTAATAGCGAAAACGATATTCCGTTAAAGGTTGACACAAGACATTGAAAATACTAACATCCTATGTATAAGGAGTATGAATTGTCTTTCAAAGTCCATGCAAACACTTGTAGACAAATTTTGGAAAACAGAAATACAAATGTGTCAACAGTGGCTTGCCTGATCAGTGAAAGCAGGTAGCTAATATAGCCCCCCCCCCAGTGTTCACATACTTCCAAGTGACATTCTAGTGCTTGTGCTCGCACTTGTGGATGTGCAAGAGCACATGCAATGGCAATTGGGGCCAGGTGCAAGTCTTGGCTGACTTTGGTGAAATAGATAACCCCCCACTTGCGGCAGTTTAGCCAAAGGCAACCAAATTAAATTGTGCTAATGGTTCCCCCACTAAATCTGGGCACATACATTAGCCTCATCATGATAAGAGGTGGCTAGTTCAAAAAAACATACAAATGGCTTTTGATGACAAAGTCCAAAGTTGATATGAAATGCAAACAGGTAAATCTAACCACATAGTATAGTTAACACTATACCTTGTCCCTAACATTTGAGGGATTTACAATAGAAAAAATAAAACAATCCATGGAAGAATAAAACAAATCTGCACCATCTTGCCTTAAACTACAAGCAGGACAGAATCGAGTTGGAAAAAACATCAACATTTAAATTTGCAGCAATATCTAACTTTTAATGTTCAAGATGCTAAATGGGAGCCGATGGGCCTGTGGTTCACAACAGTGAAGATGGTGGTATTTCATGGCACCCACCAAGGTTCAATTCCCCTGGATGAATGGATTGTTAAAAATCAGGTGGGGAATAATCACAGGGTCAAACACCAAGGAAGAATTAACTCACAAACAATCACAGATCAAGATACCAGGTGTAAGTGGATTACCATGTGGGGAATAAATTTCACTCTGCAATAGAAAAGCGTTATTACTGCTCTCAATAACTATCCATTCATGATTCAATACATGCTAGAAGACTGGCACTCGCGCTCTTTAAATAGAGAGCACAGACCAATCAGATAAAAGAACAGATCTAGCATCATGACTATGACCATCAGATCGTTCATGTTGAGGATACAATCGTGACCATCTGGTCATCAGAACACATTAAACCAAATCAATCTTAAGCAATCTCCTAATGTCTAATATCCCAACATGATTAATCACTTGGAGACAGGAGCATGTCTGGGATAAGGGTAACTTTCACGGAAGTGCAGTGAAAATCCCCCCTTTGTTGTGGCAGCTTAGCTGAATTAAAGTGTGCTTGTATAATGTATTCAGTGGTCCACCCCTTGAGAGTTTGCCGGTGTAAGAAGGCTGCTTGTGATGCCCTGCCTCTTTTGGGCCACTTGCAATGCTTCTCAACTTTCAAGTTTAAAGGAAGCACTTTAATGGACAAAAAAGGTGAAACGGGTTGTAAATTCCAAGAATAACTTACAAAATTGAGCTGGGATCCGCATACTTTCATGGACAATAACTGTGAAACAGATTGTATATGCCAAGAACAAACACCTATAACTTACAAAATTGGGCTGGGAAACAAACTCTTAATAACTTGCAAATTGGGCAGGGATCAGCATTAGTCCTTTGCCTCCATCTCAGCTATTAATATCACATCGATATAAACTCAGATGTCTTCTTGATCGATGATGCAAACAATAAGGTTACTGATGAAAAATCATAATACATGCAGACGAAAAAGCCAATGGCTAAAGTTGCAAACTCTGTCCATGTACCTTGGCAGAACTGAAGACCAACTACCCGTGGATATGGGTTCTTTATCAAAATGTCAGACTAAAGCATTTGGCAAGGTACCCACATCATTGGTAGAAATTGAACCTGTGGAACTCAATGTGGATTTGTAGCGATGCATGGGCATTGCAGGTGCGGAATTGAACTCGAGACCAACTACCTATGGAACTGGGCCCTTTTAGCATTTTACCAGGGCATTCAGCATGGTACCGACATCATTGGTAGAAATCCAACCCAGGGAAATGTATGTGGTGTTGTCACAATGCAAGGACACCATGGGGGATTTAACTCAAGGCCAACTGACTGTAGATCTGGATAAGGATTCATTACCAAAATGCCAGACCGTGGCATTCGGCAAGGTACCCACTGAAATTGATAGAAACTCTACTCGTGAAGCTGTGTGTAGAGTTGTAACGGTGCACAGACACCACGGGTATTGAAACTCAAGACCAACTACTTGTGGATATGGATATAGGTTCTTTACCAAAATGCAAGAATAAGGCATTCTGCAAGGTACCTACATCATTAATAGAAATCCTACCCATGGAGCTCTATGTAGAATTGCCACAATGCTCGAACACTGCATGACGACGGAACTCAAGACCACTACCTGTGGATATGGGTCCTTTACCAAAATGCCCATGACGACAGAACTCAAGACCACTACCTGTAGATATGGGTCCTTTACCAAAATGCCAGACTGGGGCATTCAGCAAGGTACCAACAACATTGGTCCTTTACCAAAATCCCAGACTGATCTTCGGCAAAGTACTCATGTCTTGATCATTTACCAAAATGCCAGACCGGGGAATTCGTCAATGTACCCTCTGCATGTGTCCTTTACCAAAATCCCAGACTCATCTTCCGCGAAGTACTCATGTCTTGGTCCTTTACCAAAATGCCAGACCGGCGCATTTGCCAAGATACCTACATCATTGGTAGAAATCCTACCCATGGAGCTCTATATAGAATTGCCACAATACACAAGCACTGCACAAGGATGGAACTCAAGACCAACTACTTGTGGATGTGGATATGGGTTCTTTACCAAAATGCCAGACCAGGGCATTCAGCAAGGTACCCACAGCATTGGTCATTTACCAAAATCCCGGACTGATCTTCAGCAAAGTACTCAGGTCTTGGTTCTTTACCAAAATGTAAGGCCGGAAAATTCGGCAACGTACCCTCAGCATTGGTCCTTTGCTAAAATCCCAGATTGATCTTCCGCAGAGTACTCATGGTCCTTTATCAAAATGCCAGACCGGGGCATTCGCCAAGGAACCCACTGCATTGGTAGATATTTTACCCATGGAGATGTACGTGGAGTTGTGGTGATTCACGTATTTAGAATTGTGGTGATACACGAGCAGCAGCACAGGGGGGTTAAACTCAACCTGTGGATATGGGCTGATATGTACAGAGCTGATAAAAATAGAATTTTTAACTCTACTGGGTCAAACTAAACCTGTGGATATGGGCTGATATATACAGAACTGATAAAAATAGAATTTTTATCTCTACTTCATATTTGCAATTAGAACATGAAATCCGACTTAAATCAAACAATCATCTTTACATCAAAAGGGACTAGGGTTTACTGGTGAGCTTCACAAAGTTTTAAGCAGCCTATCAGGGTTCTAATCTCGATGTGTGCTGCCCCAATGGTATATCTCAAAAAAGGAAGAACCTGGGTACAAATCCCAGGCAATTTTGGCAGAATGCAGACCCTCGTACCTGGGAAATAAACTAAAGTAACCCCAAATAGAAGATAAGGTGATTACCAGTTGCCTGTGCCTGTAAAGGTAATGGTGTCTTCGAACTGTTGACGGGGAGGGCGGTCCTGTCCATTGGCATCGTAGCCATAGCCACCTCCACCTCCACCTCCGCCAGAGCGTCCACCACCACCACCGAAGCCTCGACCCCTGCCCCGTCCACGACCTCTGCCACGGCTCTGCCCTCCGCCTGCACCAGAGTTGTCCTCGTCACCGTTGCTTCGACCCCAACCTCGGCCACCGGGATCCTCTTCGGCATTGCTTCGACCCCAACCTCGGCCTCCGGTGTCCTCTTCACGACCCCAACCTCGGCTCCCAGAATCCTCTTCACGACCCCAACCCTGGCCCCCTCCACCACCATATCCGTTGCTCTCGTTGTTGTATTCACCGCCCTCAAAGCGGCTGCCACGGCCTCCACCGCGGCTCCGCCCGCCCCTTCCTCTTCCTCTATCCGCCCTCACTGTCCAAAACCAAAAACCCACAAGCAATCAATCAGAGAGAAATCAATTACCCTTAAAAATAGAGAACCCCAGGCAATTAATCAAAGAGAAATCAGTCACCCCCAAAACAAGAACCCACAAGTTTGGAACAAAATACTGACCGGCCTCGGCGGGCGGAAGGGGTTTGGAGGGGAGTTTAGCAGGCTGAGACTGAGGCAGCGGCGGCGCCTGGGCCTGCTGGGCGTTCTTCTTGGCAGTGGACTTAGGCTTCTTCTCGGGCTTGAGGGTGGCCGCGCTGTTGATGAGGGCCATGAGATCATCTTCGCCCTGGTCGTCATCTCCGCCCAATAGGGCAAAAGAATTGGTTTCTCGAGCCATTGCTAGCGCGCAAGGGGATTAGGATCCTTCCTCCTCTTCAATTTTCACATCCCCATTTCTTCACTCCAGCTGCTGTTGCCACCCCATTTCTCATGAATCGCTCACAAGGCCAAATAGCAGGGCAGAGTCCTTTCCTCTTCTCTCCAGGCAGGCAAAGTGAGATTAAAGAAGAATAATGACAACAACAATCACATGCATAAATCAAGCAAAAGCAACCATCTCAAGCTCTACCTTTAAACCCTAACTTCTTGATACAATCCATCCATTCCTTTTAGCTCCCCTGGCCCACTGCTTATTACAATGTGGTTAAAAACTTTTTACAGGGTATAAAACTTTATATTTTTTAATTATAAGTATTTGATTTGAGAATTATTTTTAATTAAAAGTTAAACTTTCACCGTTGTTTTGATTTAGTCTTCTAGTAGTGATAAATAACTTACATGTTATCATTTGGGGTCCATTATCATTGTACCTTTCATCCAATTCAAAATTTGTTGCATTAATTTGAAATTAGACATGTCTCTCGATAACATAACATTCAAGATACCTAAGAGTTTGAAATGTTGAATTTAAAAGAGTTTGGAATATTTAATTTAAAAGATTAAATTACATGTTGAATTTAAAAGAGTTTGGAATATTTAATTTAAAAGATTAAATTATATGTTGAATTTAAAAGAGTTTGGAATATTTAATTTACAAGATTAAATTACAGTAAAAATACTTTACAAAATATAATTTTGTAAAATTATATTGATATTTGGTTTTATATATTAATGAATTATTTTAAAAATATATTATTTTATAAAATATATATATATATATATTTAAAATAATAAAATGTTGATAAAAACAAAAACAATTTTTCATTTTTATTAATTAAACAATAATATTTTTTCATTTTTATTAGTTAAATAAATCCACAAATATTTATTGTAAGATATTGTTATAAGTTGAGATCTAAAGGGGTAGTGTATGTGTATGTATATCTTCATAGATTTTAACAATCAAATGGTTGTGAAAAAGAAGTTCCTTTATCCCACAAAGAAGAAAGTTTTCATACATCAATTTGGTGTGTGAATAAACCATTACCTTAGATTATTATTATTATTATTATTAATTTAATTCTTCTTTTACAATAGAAAAAAAAAAACTAAAAGTTATCACTTCCTCTTTCTTGTTTTCGTGTTTGACGTTGTCTTATTAACCAAGGAACCATTTGCAGCTCCTTTTAAAGGAACACAGTACTTGCATCATTTTAATATTTTTTTTTCTTCAATAGTTTCTTTATGATTTTGTCTTCTTTGTTTTTATATAAGTTTTTTTTTTGGATATGTGTGAATGGTACTTTTAAGGTATTTGACCCCAATCGTATGATGACTTTTTTTTTCCAAGAGAAAATTATCTCAAATTTATATAGAGTATAAATTCGTTTACAAAGCCAGCATCAAGCTGTGACCATATCAGTGCTACTCCAACATCCATACATGGAGTCAAACAAAGCAACACAACCCAGCACAACAACACAAAACCGCACAACACGCGGGTTGTGAACAAGTGAACCAAAAAACAAGGCAGAATAACCCATCAAAAGCAAATAGACACCGAAACAGCTCCTCGGACCCTCGGCCCCCAACAGCAGCAGTAGGAAAAAATGACGCCGACAACAATAAGGCCCCTAGCGCCCAAAAATGGCGCTCCACGCGGGAGCCGTTACAGCTGCCCATCGATTCTCCACCACCGTCGAACAAGACCCCACCGAGGAAAAGCATTGGGAAAGTAACAGCCCCTCGGACCCTCTCGGCCCCCAACTGCAGCAGAAGGGAAAATGACGTCGACAGCAAACAGGACCCATGCGCCCACAATGGCACACCACGCGGGTGCTAACGCAGCTGTCAAACGTTTCTCCACCGCCTCCGCGACAAGACCCCCCGAAGAGCCGCCAGTCGAAACCAGCACAGAGTCGGCCGCAACACGGGTCCGCGCGCACAAAGGAAGGAACTCCACCCTGGTGCCTGCAGCACCGCCGCCCAAAACCTTCCCCGACGCCAACCGAAGCCGCTCGCCCGCTCGCTCAGGAATGGGAAAATCCGCGCATGTTCTTCACCACGAAGAAAAAAACCAGGGATGCGGCTAGCAGGACCTAGCCGCAGAGCCCCCATTTTTGAAAACCTAAAATCGACTCTCAAAACCTAAAATCGCCGCTCTGACTTACTTACATAAACAAGACAATTGAGATGGAAAAATATGTTTGTTAAGAAATTTAAACTTTAGTGGAGAATAACACATATACTCTACCAACCAACCATGCCCCATTCATATTGATGATGTCTTCTTTTACTCTTATTGCATCGACAATATTGCAACATAGCACCTTGAATGGGTCCAATGGTTAAGAGCATGTGTTTTGACTTAAGAGGTCACAAGTTCAAATTTGTAGAGGGGTAGGGTATGTACACCTTTGTAAACTTAAGCAGTCAAATCACTATGTAGAGGGAGTCCCATGTTTCCTTAAATCGATGACATTAAAGTCACATTACAACATTTTATAGTGATGCTAAGTGAATGGAAGTAATGAATGTGGCTAAGGTTAAGATTAAGGTTTTAGTTGTATGTTATTATTTGATATGTGGGAATTGGTCATAAGAACATTAAACCAAATAAATTAATTTGGTCATAATTATGTAATCAATGTGACATGAACAATTGGGCGTGACTAGGCGTGGAACCACTTGCGCCATTGATGACTCCAACTACTCCATAAGCCGGTCTGGACTACTTTACAGTGTAGATTCGAGCGGTGACCTCCACACTTCCCATGCACTATAGTTTCGGTAGACCTGTCTCTGCTCCGTTTTTCTTTCCCGGTTTTTTCTACTTTTAAACTAGCCAAAGTACTGACTGTCCCTCTGAACAGACCTGTCTTTGCACAATCCATTTCGGCGGCTTTTACTCTCCATCAACCGACTTGGTTCCAGTGTAGTCTCGTGCGGTGACCTCCACTTCCCCAGCTGCAGTGACTGTTTCTCTGACTTTTCTCTTCTATCTCACTAGTTTACTCTGCTTCCTATTGATGGCGAGTTTATTTAGCTTTCTACAGTGGCACGACGCTCTGGGGTTTACAGTGTTGACCCAGTTCTCGGTTTCTTGTCGGACTCTTGTTCCCTTTGTGGGGAGGGTGGGGTGGCCTTTTGCATTCCTTTAGTATTGAGGACTGCGCAGGATCTACACAGTTGTTAAATCCATTTTTAATCTGCAGTTTGCCTTACTCTTTCCTTTCGTATCGAGGACAGTGTTGGAGTTACACAGTCTTTTACTCCTTTTTAACTGGCTTTACTGAGACGTTTGGGCTATTTTGGTGTTATTTTATTTAGAGAGGGGTCTCTTTCAGCTGAGTGGCGCACCTGGGACCTCGGCAGTTGCATTATTGGTTTGCTTTCTTGTCAGATATAGTGTGTTTTTTGTCTGGCCTCCGAGGCTTTGTGGTCTCTCATTTGTCTCTTACCATGGATCCAAAGTTAAAAGCACTTTTGAACCCAGAGGACGAGGTCTTGTGGAGACAGGCCGAGCTGTTTGAATCAGTGGATAACTTTCAAAAGGAGTCGTCGGGAGGAGCACCTTTTTCAAAGAAAAAGATTTCTAACTTGATAGGTACATCTGGTAAAACATCTTTGCTTTCTTCTTTTCAGCCTGCCTCTCAAAAGATTGCTCCTAGCCCCTCTGAGAACTGCAGGGCCAGTGTCCAAGCGACCAGTGAAACTATAGGGCTGCCTTCTTCTGCTGAGTTTGCTCGGGGAGGGGTAAAAAAACAGTCTCTTCAACACCGTTCGAATCCTTTCCGTCGAAAACTGTGGAAGACAAATCAGAAAGCTAAACGCCTGGTTTTAGGCAACTACGTGGGTTTAGAGGATACTTGCAGAATGGCCCTATGCTCCCTTGTTGGTCGTTTATCTTATAAATCCCTGAGCAATGGCTCTCTAGAGAATTGGATAAAGTTGCATTGGGCTCCACTCCTAGGCTATACCCCTGAGGTTTTATACCTTACAAAAGGTTGGCTGGGGTTCATATGCAACTCTCCCGAGGATGCTTCCCTCTTACTTAGTTCTTTTTGGGTATTGGGAGGCAGTAGTCTGATGCTGAAGCGGTGGAGGATTGCTTTCAACCCAGATACGGAGTTCTTTCAGTTTAGACACCTCTGGGTACTGCTTCCTGGTCTCCCACTGTACTTGTGGAATGAAGGTGCATTAAGGGCCATTGGTGATACCTTGGGGAGGTTTATATCACTGGACCCTAAAGCTCTCAGCTCCCCGATGCGGAAGATGGGTCGTATTCTTGTTGAGGTGGACATTTTCAATGGTTTGTCGGAATCGATTGTGATCGATTGGAGAGGACATTCATTTTCCCAGCCACTGGACTATCTTGGGCTACCATTTCGCTACAACATCTGTCGCAAAACTGGACACCTACATCGTGACTGTAAGGAGATTTTATTGGAGGAGCATTCTGAAGAGGATGAGCTGCAGAGGAGTCCTCCTGAGTATACAGATTTGGACCCCTCCCTGGATTTCTTGTTTGGGTCTTTGGGAGCCTCGTCCACATTACTCGAGCCAGATTCATCTACTACTGGTAAGATTTAGACAGTCTGTCCTCTCTTGTTTAATTCTCTGACTGGGGAGGAGAAGGAAGCCCTTAATTGTTCGGAATGGTTAAGGGCCTCCACTACTCCGGTTAAATCCTACACTGATCAAGTTATCCTTAATCCCCATTGTTGCTCAAAGACACTCTCTGCACCTTGTTGTCCGGCTGATTCATATCCTGGTTCTTTACCTTTGGTCCCTCTGACTACTAACCCAGCGCCTTCTTCTATTCCGGAGACAGAGGACCCCACTGTTTCGTTTTCTATGCCTTCCAGTCTGGTTCAGCCTGTGGTTAGTCTGTCCTTTCCTTTGCAACCTAATTTGGTTCTTCCCCCTTCTACTCTCTCCGACAGTGAGCTGGTGCCCTCCACCTCCATTGAGGAAGATGTGCCCCTTAACTCAGCCATCCTATCAGGCTATCATGAATCTGAGGAGGAGGCCTCTTTACTCACCGAAAACCCTAGACTCTTTGTTACCCGGGCATTCTGTTCTCGGGCTCACACAGCCTTTGTCTTTAATTCTTGGTAAGAAAGCTGATGCTTCCTCTTCAGAAATAGGCTCAACTTCTTCTCAGGTAGGCGGGAAGGGGGGGGAAGCTTTCTCTTGGTCAAGGGGTCTGGCCTCTAAATTATCGCCTGTCAAAACCAGGAGTTCTCGAAAGAAACAACTTAGTTCGAGTCATTCAGAGGATGTTTGTGTTCCTATTTCCCCGGTTTCAGGGGCCCTTAGAGCTTTGAAGGCCCAAGCAAGGGCAAAGTGATGATTTTGCTCTCCTTGAATATCCGAGGGATCGGAGGCACCCTCAAAGCTGCCTCAGTTCGCAGATTGCTTGATCGTACAAGGCCAGACATTGTGTTTTTTCAGGAGACTCTGTCGGATGAAAAAAAGCTACAGACTTCTTACTCCTTCGTCCCTCTTGGGCTGCTACTGCTGTTAACTCTTTAGGTTCTTCGGGAGGCTTAATGGTTGCTTGGGATCCAATTCTCTTTGAGTTAAAACCATTTCTGACGGTCAATGGTATTTTATTAATTGGCAGCTGTGCATCCACAAAAAAGGAGGTGGCATTCCTCAATATCTATGGTCCGTGTAAAGATAGACAACTTTTCTGGAGTACCTTTGCTAAGAGTGGTTTGCACTCTATCCCGAACATTATCATTGCCGGGGATTTAAATTTCATTCTGTCTTCGGAAGAAAACTGGGGCGGTTCATTCGTTCCAGGCTCTGTGGAATTGTTTCTGAGAAGTTTACTCCTTTCCTTGAAGCTGGTTGATTTAAAGCCAACTAAATTGACCCCCACTTGGCGTAATGGGCGATCAAGTCCTCATGCCACGGCCAGAAGACTAGATAGATGTTTAATTTCTAAAGAGTGTGTTTCTTCTCTGGGCCTCTCCAAGGCGCGGGTCGATTACCCCTTTGTCTCCGATCATGCTCCTCTCTTAATCCAATTCGAGAATGCTCCGGTTTACAAACCATTTCCGTTCAAATTCAATTCTTTATGGTTGCAGGAGGCCGATTTCGTAAGCCTGGTTCATAATATATGGAGCGATCCCCGTTTCCAGTCCGAGGAAAATTGCCAACAACGCATGGTATGGAAGCTTAGAGAATTAAAATTTCACACGAAGAAATGGCAGTCTGAGCTCTTGTTATTGAAATCGAAGACAGTCAAAGGCTGGGAATCTGAAATTTGTAGACTTTTAATGAATTCTGTTGCTGGAGCGTTATCGTTGGAGGATGCAGGATATCTTAGAGCGTTGGAATATAACAGGAATAACCATTTGCGGGGGGTGGAGGAGGCATGGCGCCTACGCAGCAGAGTTAAATGGATTCAGAGTGGGGATTCAAATACAAAATTTTTCCATAAGATGATAGGGGAAAATAGGAACAAGAAGCACATCTGGGAAGTCGATTCAGAAGATGGAATTAAAATTTTGGGACAGAAAGTCATTAAAGAAGCGGCAGTGAAGCATTTCAAAGACTTCTTTAAAGCGAAAGAAGGAACAGATTACACTGAAATGGTGAGGATATCCAGCCTTTATCCTAGGATGGTTTCGGAAGAGGAGGCTGAATCACTTTTTAGCCCTGTTACATTGGAAGAAATAAAGTTTGTGCTGGTTAAATTCAACAGAGACCGAAGCCCGGGTCCAGATGGGTGGACTTCAGAGTTTTTTGTTTATTTCTTTGATCTGGTTGGTAAATATCTCCTTGAAATGGTGGAAGATTCGAGGAGAAAAGGCAAACTCTGTGGAGGCCTTAACTCTACCTTCCTGGCTCTGATTCCGAAGGCCAACAAGCTGGACTCTTTTGATGATTTCCGACCCATTTCGTTATGTAATCTTATATACAAAGTGATATCAAAAATCCTTGCAAACCGGATTAAACCCTTTCTTTCTAAGTGTCTTTCTTCTGAACAGCTTGGATTCTTAAAGGGAAGAAGAATCCAGGAAGCTATTGGCTCTGCTCATGAAACACTTCATAGCATCAAAAAAAAGAATATTATATCCCTGGTGCTAAAATTAGACCTCAAAAAGGCCTACGACAGTATTGACTGGGAGTACCTTAGAGTGGTCCTACTCTCAGTTGGTTTTGGGACAAAGCTCTCGGATTGGATAATGTGTTGTGTCACAAGTGCAAGATTTGCAGTCCTGATTAATGGTGAGGCGACTGATTATTTCAAGAGCTGGAGGGGTCTTCGTCAGGGTTGCCCGTTGTCCCCCTACCTTTTTATTTTGATGATCGAAGGTTTAAGTCTGCTGCTAGCAAATGGATTGGTCAACAAAAGTATTTCAGGTATTTCGGTCACACAATTTCATAAACTAGTCCATCTAATGTTTGTCGACGACGTCCTGATAATGTCAAAAGCAATCCTTGGTGAGTGGCGCTATATTTTGGACATTCTTCGAGTTTTCTATTCGGTTTCTGGTCTATGCATTAACACAGGAAAATCTGTTGTTCTCTATTAGGGGCTAGATGACTTGGAAATCGAGCTCTTTAAAGCCATTATCCCTTTTTCCTTTGCTGATTTAAATGTGGGCTTCAAGTACTTAGGCTATTATTTAAAGCCAGGAGCAGCGAAGTCGACTGAGTGGAGCTGGTTAGTGACAAAAATTGAGAGAAAGATTGGTTTCTGGTGCAACCATTGGCTCTCGTTGGGTGGCTGGTTAATCTTGGTTAAATCGGTTTTGGAGAGCCAATGTGTTTTTTGGATGTCGCTGGAACAGATCCCAACATCTATCTTGAACCGCATTCGGCAACTTTGTTTTTCTTTTTTATGGGGTGGACAAAAAGTTAACCACAAATATCATCTTTGTAGATGGGACCTCCTTGCTAGACCAAAACACTGTGGAGGGTGGGGACTCAGAAATTTGTCCACGTTCAACACTGCTTTACTGGAAAATTCCCTCTGGAGAGCACTAACAGTGGATAGCATCTGGCAAAGGATTTTAAAGGATAAATATTTGGGGGGTTCTTCTTTTGTTGATTGGCTCAGGAAACCTTTTCAGCAGCAAGGGCATTCGTCCGTTTTTTGGAAAGGTTTGACTAAAAGCATTCCGGTCTTATTACATTGGCTTCGGTG
>ML779644.1:177855-240532 GCA_009831015.1 Picea engelmannii | reverse complement strand
CGTCAGGATTTTTCGAAATGACTATGGTTGAGTTTTATTCGCATGCATTAATTGACCATTGGGAAACTTTAACGAAAGAGCGAGAAAAGAAATGAATTATACAGCCATTAACATATTTTCAGATCTGAAAAACACAATGAAAACAGCAAACCATAATGCACAGAGGTTGATAACGGAGTTCGGCAACTTTGCCTACGTCTCCGGGCCTTTTCTCTTGTGGGGGAGGCTTTTTATTTCTGTTCGAAAGCTTATTARTACATATTTACATTGCCGAATGGTCTCAAGACTGATCTGGTCTTGTTCGTCCAGATCTCTGGAACCATGCACAAAAAACGACACCTGAATCGGATGTCCCGAGCTCTCAGAAATCGTCCGACAACATCTCCTCCTCAACGGTCTCCCTGCCTCAAACTGGCTTTGACTTGGCTTGCTTCAACATCTCTGCTCTGAAATTGCTCTCAAAAGCTGTGTCCTTGGCCTCAAAATAGCCTTGGTTAAATAGTGGGGAAAGTTGGTTGTCATCTCCAACTTCCTCCCAAGAATTAGGCTAAAAAAAAACCCAATAACTCCCAATTATGAGTTAATTACATTAAAATTAGTTAAAGTGGTTGAAAAACCCACTTTCAAACTATAATATAGTTTTGAAAACCAATTTCAAACCAATTTCGGGCATAAGCCCCCTTGGTTGGGCGCGCCCCTCTTTCTCGGTCATATGGCTTACATATGGCCAAGCGTTAGCCCTTTGGGCTAGCGCTGGCCTTCTAGCCCTCGCGCATACCAGCATAGGGTCACATTGTAGTTGCCCATAGGGCCACGGCTAGTGGCTATACAAAAATCCCGCGTGTTCCTTTCCATTAGGCCGAGGTTCATGTCAACGCACAAGAACCAGGGGTCGGGGCTAAGCCCCGACCCCGCCCCGCCCTCCGTATACAATATAATACGAATTTAAATATAACATAATCCGCATATAACACAAGCAACACGTGCGTGGTCCAACGGTCGGAGGGCACATGCGAAGTCGTAGCCGTGGAGGAAGTCTGGGGTTCGAATCCCCCGGGCCATAAAAACTTTTGACCTAGCCGTCATTGGCTAAACCCAGGGTGCCACGTGGCAGCCGCTGATTGGGCCACGTGGCACCTCACCATTCGCCCAAAGCTTGACACATGTCAACCGTTGATTCGACGAAGACAACCAACCGGAACATGCCACTTGTCAACCGCTCATTGGCCCACGTCACTGCCACGCGTCACTGCCACGTCACTTGCCGTACGATGCTGATGTCATCCCGTGCCACGTGTCACCCTTCCAGTGGTGACATGTGTCACCTCGGGATTGGTCCAACCGTACGTCCAAAACGCCAAATCTGCCTGACACGTGTCACGCTCTGGTGCTGCCACGTGTCACCTGTACGGAAGTCGCCACGTCACTGTATGAAATCGCCACATGTCACTGTACGGACTGACACGTGTCCTGTACGGACTGTACGGACAGGTACAGTCAGCATCCCAAAATTTTGCCTGTTTGGCTCAGCGGACAGAATGCGATATCTTCTTCATACGGACTCCGTTTGACATAAAAATTATACCACCAGAATCAGGAAGACGAGCCGGACGCAATGGTGCTGGTTTCATCGGATTCCGAGCACTTTCATTTTTGAGCATTTTTCATGCCCTGACAGCCTTCTGAATCCGATTTCGGATCACTTTCATCAGGCGAAATTTGGGGACGTTAGCTAGTTTCTTCACTAATTTTTTTCATAGAAACAAGCTCATTGACATCGCCCCCGGAAAATTGGTGCCTACCTGGCGAAAAGGTCGAGTGGGAACAGATTCTATTGCAAAGAGACTTGATCGCTCGCTCATTTTAGAAGATTTACTGGCTTCGGTGGAGGTTTATAGAGCATGGGTAGAGTTCCCATACATATCCGATCACGCTCCGATCATACTTCGGTTAGATTTGTCTCCGCTTTATAAAGCCTTCCCTTTCAAATTTAATCCACTGTGGATTATAGACCAAGATTTCATTAAGATGGTGTGAAAGCTTTGGAGCGACCCTTTATATTTACAGGAGACTGGTATGCAGAGACGCCTAGTTTGGAAATTAAAGGATTTAAAAGCAATTACAAGAAAATGGCAAAAGGAACAAAGGCTTCGAAAAAATTATAGGCTCTGTGGGCTGGAAGAGGAGATATCCTATAGAATTCAAAACTTGGCGGAAGGCATTTGCAATAATTTTGGTGATCAACCTTTAAAGGTGTCGGAACAAGAAAGAAATAAAATTCTGCATGAAACAGATGAACAGTGGCATCAACGCAGCCGTGCTATTTGGTTACTAACTGGAGACCAAAACACAATTTTTTTTCACAATTTCGCGAGTTACAGGAGGAATAGTAAATTTGTTTGGGAATTACAAGATGATGAGGGACAGGTTCATAGTGGTCAGGAAAATTTAAAAAAAGATGCCTATAAACACTTCAAAGACTTTTACAAAGAGCCAATGGGTCCTCCGATTAGAGAGCAAGTCAAGGTAGTTGCATTATTTACAAAGATGATGAATGATTTGGAAGTCGAGGCATTATACAAAACGGTCAAAAAGGAGGAACTGCAGAAAGTATTATCAAAGTTTAAAGTTGATAAAAGTCTGGGCCCAGACAGTTGGACAGTTGAATTCTTCAAGGAGTTCTTTGATATTGTTGGGGAGGACTTACTAGAAATGGTGGAGGAGTCTAGACAAAAAGGTCACATTGCAGGAGCATTGAACTCTACCTTTATCACTTTGATCTCTAAAGTAAACAATCCTCATCTCTTTGGATATTTTAGACCGATTTCTCTATGTAATATGAGCTATAAAATTATTTCAAAGATTATTGTAGATCGGATTAAACCTTTTATCTCTAGATCACTCTCAGAGGAGCAGTTGGGATTTCTTCAGGGGAGGCAGATATAAGATGCCATAGGTATAGTACATGAGTGTATTCATAGCATAAAAAAGAAAAAATCCAAGTCTTTCGTATTGAAGTTAGATCTTCATAAAGCGTATGACTGTGTTAATTGGGACTTGTTGCGTTTACTTCTTCTACAAATTGGTATGGGCATTAATATGACCAACTGGATTATGAGTTGTGTTGTATCCACCTCATTTTTAGTATTGATAAATGGAGAAGCTATTGCTTTCTTCAAGTGTGGTAGGGGATTGAGATAAGGTTGTCCCTTATTGCCTTTGCTCTTCATATTAGTTATGGAAGGATTGAGCCTCCTGTTGAAAGATAGTCAAAGAGAGGGTAAATTGACAGGTATAAATGTCTCCAGAACTATAAAAGTCTTACATATACTTTTTGTTGACGATGTGATCATATTGACAAAGGCTACAATGAAGGAGTGGTGGGAGATTGATAAGGTTCTGAAATTTTTCTATCTGACATCAGGTTTAATTATTAATATAGAAAAATCTATTTTTCACCATGCTGGACTAACAGAACAGGATCTTCTTGCTTTCAAAGCTGTTTTTCCTTTTAGATTATTGGCATTGGAGTTGGGTTTTAAATACCTGGGTTTTTATCTCAAGGCAAGAGCGCAATGATATGAAGATTGGAATTGGTTATTAAAAAAATTTGAAAAAAGAAATAACAATTGGTGCTACATGTGGTTGTCCTTAGGTGGATGTTTAACCTTGTTGAAAGCAGTGTTATCAAGCCAGTCTATATATTGGTTGTCTATGGATGTTGTTCCCTTATCGGTATTGAACACAATGAGGAAGTTGGTGTATAATCTCCTCTGGAAGAGAGATAATGTTTCACATAAAATGCACCTGTGTAATTGGGAGAAGATATCAGCCTTGAAGTCTTTTGGGGGTTGAGGAATCCTAAACATTTATGATTTCAGCAAATCTTTGGTAGCAAATACTCTCTGGAGAGTTCTTATGGGTGAAGGAATATGGCACATGGCTATCATCGACAAGTATCTTTGCAATTCGACTGTGACTAAGTGACTTAGATCAAGGTCATTCCAACAGAGTGGGGTTTCCAAAATCTGGGGTGGATTGTTAAAAGTTGTGTACTTAATCTTGCATGGATTAAGTTGGAATCCGAGATCGGGTCATCTAATTGACTTGGGAAAGGACCAGATCCTGGGGATGGGTGATCTTTCATTTATTTCTATTAATCTTTTGGATGCTTTAAAAGATCAAAATATCCTTACTCTTGCACAGGCAAGGAATCTTTCAATTGATCAAACTTTTTCCTCTTATTGGCTGACCAGTGATGACCTTGGTCTTGAGGGCGACTTAGCTTTGGAGTGGGACTTGTACAGACGAGCACTTACTAATTTGGGTGCTCTCATCCAGGATAGACCAGATCAGTTATTGTGGATAGGAGGAGACAAGTCTGGTGTTCCTTCGGTAATTTTTTTTTATTTGAGTATTATTTCCTCCAAAAGTTTGTTGAAAGTGGAGAGTTGGAGACTTTCTATTTGGAAGTGGAAGATCCAATTAAAAATTAAGTTGTTTATTTGGCTAGCGATGGAAGATTTTTTTTTAACCTGGAACATGCTGCAGAAAAGAGGTTGGCAAGGACCGGGGCGCTACCCACTCTATAAGCAAGACTCTGAATCGATCATACACTTATTCAAGTTGTGTCCATTCACCATAACAGTTTGGAAAATTATTAACCAAGTTCTAAAATTAAAAAAGAAGTGGGATGGTAATACTCTCTCAGATTGTTTAAAAAACTAGTATATGGAGAAGATCGTTCCTACTCTGCTCGCAGCACATGTAATTTGGTTCACCTGGCACGAACACAACAAAGCGATCTTCGAAGATTCCACTCCTTCTATGTAGGCGATGTTATACAAGACTTTGGCACTTCAAGCTAGTATCAGTTCTCAAATAAAAATTAGACTTCCGAGAGCAGTACTGATAAATCATCAACATGATTCTGCACTTGCCTAGTTCGATGGAGCAACAACAAGGGATGGTAGCGAGAGTGGTTTAGGAGGTGTCATAAAGATCCATGATGCTACAGTTATTAAATGGACTTATAATTGTAGTAGAGGAACAAATACGAGGGCAAAGTTGTTGGGAGCATGGGTCACACTCTTGTTAGCAAATAATTTGGCAATTCCATGTATCCATATCATGGGTGATTCAAAAGTAGTTATAGAATGGCTCTTAGATAAAGGGAGACTACTGGTTAGCTCAGTAGAAGGCTAGAAAGTTAGAATCAAATTACTTGCCAAGAAGTTCCATTCCATTAGTTTCCAACACATCTCTAGAAACTTTAATACTGATGCGGATGTTCTCTCAAAGGAGGCCATGGGTGAACCTGAGGGGATGGTATCATATTATCGATGGACTATTGGAGTTGAAGGCCCGAGGAGACAGATCGAAATTCATTAGTTTTTGCTAGATGGATTCCAACATAGCGACATTTTAGAACTTTTGCTTTTGAAGGGTTCAATTATGTTCCTATTAGTGTTGATCTTCTAGTGTGTCATAGTCGTTTTGTTTAGCCCATGAGACTCCGAGAGTAAGACTTTATCTTTATCTACTTGGTATTGCATTGATCAGAACTGTCTCAGTCAGTTCTTTTGATGATCAACTATGGTTTTCTGATTTTGAAAAGGACGATGTAAAAAAATTATATCCCTAATATAATTGAGCAAATTTTTTTCGTGGAAAAAGTGCAAAATAAGGTTGAAATTGTTTTTGCAACGTCAAGAATATTTACAATCTTTTAAATTATGATGTAAAAGTATGTTATGGATGTTTAAATATAATTTTATTATATAAGTATAATTCTATGTTAATTTTTAAAATATTAAGAGATAAAATCTTTTAAACTAGCACAGCCACTCAAAACCGTCTGTGGCTGATGAACGCTGAAAGGCGCGGACAGAAAATGAAACGCACAGCCAGAAAATGAAACATACAACCAGAAAATGAGAGTCTACAGCCAACACAACCAACGTGCTAAATCCAAAGTTTAATCATTTAAACGTGGCAATCATATAGTGCTACGGTAATTTCTTAATATGATTAGGTAAATGTTAAAAGGTAAACAGGTTAACGGATGCATTCAAAAATACAAGGAAGTTATGAAGAGGAAATACATTCATTGATTTGGGAGGACGACTAAGAATATGCCAGCATCTTCAATTGTTAGCCATCAGATTAGAATTTAAATTAAAAGGTGATTAATTATGCTCATTGTCAATAGGTGTACGCCTTTTCAGCATAATTATGATGTAAGTATGTTGCAGATGTTTAAATTTAATTTTATTATATATGTATGTTCTATGTTAATTTTTAAAATATGAAGAGATAAAATAAAGTTAAGTATTAAGATAAATAAAACAATAAAACAAGTTAAGATGGCGGAAATATTAAAACTCATTTCATTCTTTCTTTGTTTAATCGAGGAAGAGGATAATCGTGATCTGTTGTGTGAGATCTCTAGAGAGGAATTGTTGGTAATAATTCTAGTTTTAAAAGGGACAAAAACCCTGGTCCGAATGGGTGGAATGTTGACTTCTTCAAGGAATGTTTTGAAGTTATTGGGACGAATCTTCTCAGGGTGGTGGAAGAAATGTGCACTTTTGGTAGGCGCTTGAGTAGTGTAAATTCTACCTTCCTAACTGTCATTCCAAAGACTAATTGTCCTTCTTCGTTTGGTGACTTCGGTCCAATTGCTCTATGTAACCGTTTATATAAGATTATGGAAAAAATTATAGCAGTTTCGATAGAGCCTTTTTTGTCCTTCGTCGTCTCTCAAGAGCAATTTGGTTTTCTCCATGGACGACTTATTCATGAGGCAATTAGTTTTACGCAATAAGGTATTCATTCCATAAAAACTCTTAAGCACCTTGTCTCAGTCCTTAAAACCAATCTGTCAAAATCCTATGATCATGTGTCTCAGCTTTACCACAAGCTTCTCCTTTTACATATAGGATTTGATCTTAGTATGGTGAAATGGATCAAGGCATGTGTGACGTCAGTGTCTTTCACGGTTCTCATAAATGGAGCTAGCTCGCCCTGTTTTTGCCCAACAAGAGGGTTGCATCAAGGTTGTCCCCTCTCTCCCTATCTCTTTCTTCTGATTGTTGATGGTTTGAGTCATCTATTAGCTGATGCAAAGTGTGCTCAACGATTCTAGGGTTTACTTGTGGGGAGGAACAAAAGACTGACTCACCTTATTTTTGTTAATGATGTTCTTATCTTTTGTCTAGTCGCGGGTTTCGATGGAAAAATCCTTAAACATATCTTGACTATGTTTTGTGATGTCACGGGCATGATAATTAATCTCACAAAGTCTGCTATTTACTTTGTAGGTATAGATGAGGATCAACAGGTAGTCATGTCAACCATGTTTGATTTCCCTGTGTGTGATTTGAAGGAAGGTTTCAAATACCTTTGCTTTTTCCTCAAGCCAAATAATTATGGTATCCATGATTAACAATGGCTCCTGAACAAGATTGAAAGAAGAATTAATCTATGGTGCAATAGGTGGATTCTGCTAGGGGGGGGGGGTGGATTTTGGTCCTTATGAAATCTATAATTGAAGTTATTCCAGTTTATTGGCACTTGATGGCTAAAATACCAAAAAAACATTTTGTCCCTGATCCAAAAATTATGTTTTAACTATCTATGGAAGGGAAGTTTTGAATATTTGGGGTCTCACTTGGTCAGATGGAAGATTCTCTCCAAACCCAAAAAGCTTGGCAAATGGGGGCTCAAAGATACTTATGTTTTTGGTCTGCCATTGACAATAAAAACTATATGGGTTTCTTCACCAAGGAAAGCCTTTGGCAGCACATTTTATTGGATAAATACATCACCCATGATTCTATCATTGACTAGATCTGTGAGCTTGACAAAAGAATTTCTGATGCATCGAATCAATGGAGAGTGGTGATGTAGGCCTTTCCAATAATTGGTAATTTCCTTGCGTGGAAAGTGGGTTCGAGGCACCAAGTACAGGTTGGATCGGATGCCATAATGGGTTGTGGTATTGGTATCTTTTTGCCAGAGAATTTGGTTTATTTTCTTAGAGATTTTGGGTTTTGTATGCTTCACAGGGTCAGTGATCCATTGTCCACTTCAATGTGGAGCCAAGGTTGGATTTCAACAGATTGTTTAGATATTTCAACTATTTGGAGACCTCATTAGGATATCTATCTATTAGAGCCGAAGAAGGCCCGTATTCAATTTTTGGAGGAGGATGAACTTGCTTGGGTTTTAAACAAGTCGAGAGGAATATTTTTTACTAATTTAGGTTACCAGGCATTAACGAACGAAGATGTAAATGCCCAAACTTAGTGGTTCAAGAAGTTGTGGAAGATTAGGTACCCACCAAAGAGCCTCATTTTTTTTTCTGGCTTGTTTTGAAGGATTGAGTTCTCACATGGGAAAAATTGCAGAAACATGGCAAGCATGGGTCGAGGATGTGTTATTTGTGTAAGTGTAATGTGGAAACTAACTCTCATTTGTTTCTGGAGTGCCCTTTCTCGCACCAAGTTTGGTTGAACATTGGCTTCAAGGTGGGAATTCATGCTTTGTGATATAAGAGTACTATGAATGATTGTTTCCGTGAATATTATTTAAATTCCTGTTTAAAAGAAATAAGGTAATTTCCACCCTTAGTTGTCTGGGGCATTTGGATTGTGCACAATTCATGCATTTTTTAGGCCAAAGAGAATCCTTCATTTTAGGTGGCTCAACAAGTTCTGGGTCTCATGAGTTTTTATAAAGAAATTGTCACTTCATCGAGGGCCCCATCTAATTGAGGTAGTAGATATTGACAAGTTATCTCCCTGGGTTTTTTCAATGGGTCCTATCAAGGCTCAAATCGACGTAGTGATGTGGGTTTGTTTTATATCTTTCAAAAACACACTACAGTTCGGGGAAATCATTCTCGGGCATTGGTACCAACATTTATAGTGAATTCAATGCCTTGTTAGTATTATTGAAATGTTCCTTTAATCGCAGTTTGGACCATTTGCAGACATTTGGGGATTCAAAGTTGGTAATTGATTGGATGCAGGGAGAGTCTCACTTAGAGAATCCTGCTATTATGAACTTAAGAAATCAGTTGAAACCCATCTTGGCCTCTTTTCATCGGATTTCCTTCAAGCATGTATATCAAGAGCACAATTTGTTTGTTGACTCCCTACCGAAGGAAGCACTGGAGCTTCCTAAAAATCTTTGGTTATGGATGAATTTCACGAGGGAGATTTGATCAGTAGTATCTCCCACTCCTTTTTTGAACAAAGAATCGACAACCCTTTGGTTAGTTGGATGTATTTTTTGTTTGTTTTTAGTTCACATTTTAGATTCTTGTTATGTGCTAGGCTTAAAGATTTTTGGATATTGCTTTTTTGAAACTCATGGATCTTGTTGGTCCTTTTGCTTAATCTCTAGCAGATTACGCTTTAGCGCCTTTAGAATGTAACTTTTTCTTTTGAAATGGAAGATACGATTTTTTTTTTGAGGAAAAAAAAACCAATAAAACATATAAAAAATAAATAAAAAATATTTCAAATAATTTATTTATTTATTTATTTTTATATAATTGAAAATATTTAATTTTTTTATCTTATAATTACGGTATTTTTTTAAGGATTTAAATATTATATTTATGTATAGTATTTTAGGTAACTATTTTGGTTTGAAAAATCATACATATAGATATGCAGGTGAATACTCAATAAAAAAACATATAATTTATTACTAAACTTGTAAATTTTGGTGAATATTATCAATTTAATCATATATATGTAAAAACTAGGCTATCAATTGGGTTTAGCTCGAGTGGTTGGGAGGAATGATTGTTATCCTCTCCGCCTCAATTCAATTCAAATGCAAGTGACATGTTGAGCTCTTAACGAGTATATTATTGTAATGGTTTCAGACCTTGTTGTTGATCGACCTTGTGCCCTAAAGATTCTAGGGTTTATCGTGGGCACTCAAGGGTTTTCTTCTTGCTCTGTAACCTAGACAAAATATTCAAAAACTAGGCAATTTTTAACCAATTGGCGAATATGTTCTTTCAAAAAATAGCCAATTGGCGAAATTTTGCCCCTAAAAAATACTCGGCCTATAATCTACATTTATTATAAATATATTATTATATTTGAAAACATTTTTTTAATAAATTATTTATATTTATGTCTATAAATTAGAAAAAAAAGAGTAAATTAATAATTAATTTTGATGTTGCAAAGAATGTTGTAAAAAAGTGACATGTTAAAATATAATATTATTTTTATGGCAAGAGAAAAATTTGATGGTTGGATTTCCAATCCATTGGGACTGTGCACCATGACGTCAAAGAATCTGTTAAGCTACCAAGTTGACCTATTGGGCAGTCCTGGAAGGTACGGCGTGCATGATTTGAAAGTTTAGGGATTTTATTCCCTACGCGTGGATACTAATGAGATTTCATACTTACCACTTGAGATTGTGTCACAATCATTAAGACTTTTGAAGGACAATACACTAGCCCTGCTTCTAGGCTCCTTGCTTTCTTCATCTCTTGGAAAGGAGGTTTATGTTGGTGGATAGTGCGAACAAGGTTTCAATGGAAGTATGATCACAAGTGATTTGATGAGCGAAAGCCCCAAATTTGAACCCTTAGCACATGAAAAATAATGTTTGAGTTCAAGGAAAGCTAAGAAGAGGCAAAAGTGCATTAAACGAAAGGTTGAGGTGGTAAACCTACACTTAGGATATAATATCAAAATGATTGAAACTATGGAGCTTGAGGACTCATCCATTATGGGTCGTTTCCCAAGCAAACACATGAATGCAAAATCTCTAAAAGTTTGGATGCAAGAGACCTTTGTTGTGGTGCTTGGTTACTCCCCTCGTTGCATGGTACTGGTCAAAGTTTGGATGATTTGGATCCTTAGGTTGAAGGTGGATGCTGATAAAATACTTTAGGCAAGATGGCAATGGGACTCATAATTGCTCTATCCTAAGAAGTGGCACCTAGAATTCAATGCTAATTCAACCCATATGGATTACTATCTCATCTGGGCTAGGCTACTGGGTCTACCTCCGATCCTATGGTAAGATGAAGTCTTCAATGAAATTAGTAATGCCATGAGGCTTTTCTATGAAGCTAATAATTCTTACATAGACATTAGGAATGTGGGAATGGCCAAAATGTTGGTTGGAATGGACCTCACAAAGGGTCTGGCAAACTCCATTATTATCAAAAAAGGGTTAGTCATTTACAATCAACCCTTGGACTATGCAGGAATATCTTTCAAATGTGGAATATGTCATGTATATGGGCATTTGGAAAAGGAATGTCCTCTTCCCAACAAATGTAAGGTCTGGGTTCAAAAGGAGCCTCAAGAATGAAAGAGTATTCCTCGAAGCCCATGGAACAAGACTCCTCTAGAGGCTCTTCGTTAAAGTTTGCCAAAGGACAAGTCTTTGCTAGAATTACCTTCAAAGGAAAATGTGTAGAACTTGGAGATCTTACTGGAGAATCAAGATGATTTCAAGCATAAAGCAGGTAAACAACTCTCTCCTCTTTCTTATGCGATCTCGCAATATGACAATTTGTGTTTTGGGTCTTGGGAGGTACGGTTAAAAGAGATGAATTGTGAATATCATGTTGAGTTCCTTCCCAACTTATATGGAATTAAAGGACCCACACTTCCCACCCTTATTCTTCTAGATGATTTGGGAGGGTCACTACCTCGGGCTCTTGAAACCTCTAATAACTCTCATGGTATGTCACTTGATAAGGAGACCCATAGTGGTTCTCAAACCTCTCATACTTTTAAATATAATCTTAGGTCTAAAACAAGAGGAGCCCCTATTTTTTCTGGAGGAATAGCAAGAGGACTAGGGACCTTGGAAACAATCGACTCCAAACCCTCCCAAAGAGGTCGAAAATCCCTCATTTCCCTAGCGCATAAGTAAGCTAACTCAAAATTCAGAAGTGGAAGACAATTGTCCTTGATTAGGGCCCTTAGAGAAATTCCCCCCAAGGATGTTCCCAAATTATTCTTCTAACCTTAAACTACAAAGAACTAGCCAATTCCTCAAAAAAATTGGCCCTTAATAGATTAATTGAAGTTCACAAACCATCTATCATTTTCCTTTGAGAGATTATGACATATGGGGAGAAGGTTATTAATGACTTAAGAAGTTTTTTAAAGGGTTGGGATTTTTGCTTTATCTACGCTTTAGAAAGATTTGGGGGGAATATCATAGGATGGAAAAAAGGATCAATCACTCTAACTAACTCATGGGCTTTTGTATCAAGGTTGGGAACTACCCTTTTCTCCTTGGACATGGGAAAATAAATCACTTGTATAAACATCAATGGGTTTCCTCAGGAGGTGACTTTGACCACAATCATATGCTCTTGGAGGTGGTCCCAACACAAGAGAAACCTATGAGTCCCTTCAAACTAAATCTTGAATGGTTAAAGGATGAAGATTTCTTGAATAAACTAAAATATGCCTGGAAGCCATTTCACTATTCCCTTGATGAATCAACTCCCATTCAAAATATCCAATACCTAAAAAGGGTAAACAAGATTCCAATTAATTGGTCTATTGAGAAAAAATAGAAGGATGACAAGACCCTAAGAGAAGCTAAAGAATATTTAGAATCCCGCTATAACAAAGAAGGCTTTCATTTCTTACAGAGAATCAAAAGAAGGAGACTAAACTCCTGGATGATAAAAAAGGCGGATCTTACTTGATAGGGAGAAATAATGGAGAATTAAGACCAAAGATATATGGTTGCAAGTAGGGGATGAAAATACTAATTTTTTCCATGGGTTTGCAAATAATATGAAAAACATCAACTTAGTTTGGAAGATAGAGAAAGAGAATGGCTCCATGGCTACAAACTTCTTTTAAATCACAACTGAAGGAGTAAATTATTTTCAATCTCTTTTCAAAGAAGACTCCAAAGCAACCATAGCTACGATCGTCATGCTGGCTAATTTCTTTCCAATATTTGTAAACTCTAAAGATAATCAAGAATTGATGGTTGAAGTTGGGAAAGAGGAGCTTCTACAAACTCTCCATAACTTCCAAAAGGAAAAAATCCTGGGGTCAGATAGTCTCCCATTCATATTCTACTTGAACTATTCTGATTTCATTAGTGATTCAAATTTAGGAGCGGAACGAACTGATTAAGAGACTGAATACAATAAACACAGAGATATGAAAAACAACACAAATATCCAATGAACAATATCTTCTATTGAATAAATGAAATAGGTTGAAACTGCAGAACTGAAACACTTGCTCGAATGATGGTAGCTATCTCTGAGAAGAGATGTGGTTGCTACATGCATCCGTCTGAGTTGAATGATTACAATGAGGCTTGAGAGGCCTTTTTGATATTACTCATGAATGCCAAAACCCTAGACATCCAAAAACCTAACCCTAGGAGATGAAACGCCAAAAGTTATGTGGGCCCCTATAGGTAAGTTGGTACCTCAATTTCCCGAGGTTGTAACTTTTGCATACGACCTTTGTTTTAGGTGCGTGATAGCCTGTTGGAAAGGTATTTTAGAGAAATACACATTACGCCGTCAAACTCTAACTACATCTACAGTTTGACTGTGGCGAGCCAAAAAAAAACTGTTTAGGGCCCCAAAACGGCCCTGGAAATACAACATGATGTGTTGACATGAAAACATACAAAATAAGCAAGTTGGATTAGGTGGGAGGCCACTAGTATCCACTGGGAAGATGTGTAGGGCTTCATACAACCCCAAAAGTGTAGAACCCACAATTACAAGGAGTACAAAAGAACGTGTTGAACTAAAAACTATCAAGAGGAGCCAGTTGGAATAGGTGGGTGACCACCAATATCCACCTGGATCAGTCCTCCCCCCTTAGCAAGCAATGGTATCCATTGCGTTGAGTTCCCCTATCAGGTGAGGAAACTTCTGTTGAATTTGGCCCCGAGTGAGCCACTTGCCTTGGTGTAGGAGCTGCCCTGCCTTGACAACCCGATAAAGTTGGATCCTCTGCTGGCGAGTGCCCTTAACCTGTGTGTCCACTATCTGATTAGTGGATGCTTGTTCCATGCAGTCAGGGTTGAGATGTCTTGGCGTCAGCTGCTCTGCGATCTCTGAGGTGTCCAATAATGGTGGAAAATATGGCCGAAGGAGGTCCACATTGAACACTGGGTACAAGCCAAGGAAGGGTGGAGTGTTGAGCTCAAAAGCATTGCTACCCACAACCTTGGTGTTAGTGTAAGGCCCATAACGAAGTGGGCGAAGCTTCCGATGGGGCTCTGTAAGACACTCCTTCTGCAAATGTAAACAGAGATTGTCTCCAACCTAAAACTGGTGTGGTACCATGTGTTGATCATGGCGGTGCTTGTACTTAGCATTGGCTTTCTGCAAAATCTCATGGACCTATTGGTGGATGTGGTGAATCCGCTCAATGAATCTGGTGGCTTTGTCGGTCTCAGACTAAGCATGGGAAGAGTCTATCTGTGTGGTGGCAAGAGGTAGTGCAACATCAATAGGACCCAAGGGTTGGAATCCCATCCCCACCTGAAATGGGTTATGGCCGGTGGAGCTATGGAGATCCCTGTTGTAAATGTGTTTGAACATAGGGGAGACTCTCATCCCATGTACGTGGATGATTAGAGTCGTACATGCACAGGATGTGTAGAATAAGCCGATTGACGACCTCTATTTGGTCGTCTATTTAGGGGTGGAAAGCAGTGGATTTAGTGATCTTGGTGTCCAACAATGACTAGAGACTCGACCAAAATGTGCTGAGGAACCTGCTGTCTCGATCGGAGATGATGGTCTGTGGTATCCCAAAATGGACCGACACTCGTTCGAAGAAGTGCTTGGCAATATCTACCACTGTGATGTTCTTCTTGCATGCCATGAGGATGGCCATCTTCAAAAACCGTTCAATGACCACAAATACACAATCATTTCCTTGCTTGGTGGACATAAGGCTAGTCATGTAATCCACTGAGATGGATTCCCAAGGCTTCTCGGGAGTAGGAAGAGGGGTGTATAAGCCTTGCTTCTTGATGGCTGGCTTGGCAATGTCACATGCAGTGAAACATATGATATACTTTTTGACGTCCTGTCGAAGTTTTGGCCAATAAAAATGTTTCTATGGAACGACCACAATTTTCTCCATGCCAAAATGTCTTGCCATCCGATTGTTGTGGGCTTCCCAAATCAGCTTTGCACGTTCACTTGCAAGAATACAGAGATGGCCCAGATGACGTAACAATCTGTCTTGAATGTTTAAATTGATGACAGTCACGCATGTACCCAAGAGCTAATAGGTGGTGGTGAAGTCCAGATCTTATTGATAAAGTTGGGGCCACTCAGATGCCTCATGTCCACAGGAATGGGATACAGTAGTGAGTACAGTCACATGAGGTCGACTGAGGCAGTCAATGACATGATTTGAGCTCCTTGTATTATACTTGATGTTGAGATGGAACTGCTGCAAGTAGGTGGACCACTTATGATGGTGGTCGTTCTGCAATTTCCCTTGTGTCTATATCAACTACAGAGGCTTGTGATCAGTGTGGATGATCGTCTTCTTTCCCAAAATGTAATGTTTCCATTGATGATAGGCTTGTACAATGGAATACATTTCCTTGTCATAGGTGGGGTATTTCCAAATAGTATCTGAGAGTGTCTCACTATGGTATGCCATCAGATGACTGTGTTGAGTGAGAACTGCGCCTACAACATAGTCAAATGCATCAGTCTCAATCTCGAATGGTTGTTGCAGATCCGGCAAGGAGAGTACTGGAGTTGAGCATAAGCGATGCTTCATATCATAGAATGTTTATTGTTGTTCCTCCCCCCACATGAAATTTACCCTGCCTCCGCCCTTGGTCACTTGGCTGAGGGCCCATGCAATATGGGAGAATCCCAACACGAACCGTCGGTAGAATTTGGCAAGTCCAAAGAAGATCTAAAGCTTGCTTAGTGTGGTCAGGGTTGGCCAGTCACAAATGACTTGGATCTTAGTTGGATCAACATGTACCCCATGCTCATCAACAATGTAGCCCAAGTATTAGACCTTGTTCATGCCAAAGGAGCATTTTTCCAAGTTGGCATATAGCTTGTGTTGTCGCAGAGTGCTCAAAACCTGCTGAATATGCCACATGTTCTCCTCCCAAGTTCTATTGAAGATGAGGATGTCATCCAAATATACCACCACGAAAGAGTTGGTGAAGGGTCTCAACACATCATCCATGAACCTCATGAAAGTGGTTGGTGCATTTGTTAAGCCAAAAGGTATGACCAACCATTCGAAGAGACCTTCTTTAGATTTGAAAGTTGTCTTCCATACATTAGTTGGTTCGATGGGAGCCTGGTGGTAGCCAAACTTTAGGTCAATCTTGCTGAAGAACATTTCCCCCTTGAGCTAGTCAAGAAGGTCATCAATCCTGGGAATTGGGTACCGGTTCTAGATGGTGATTTTGTTTAATGCTCTGTAATCAATGCAGAGTCACCAGGTCCTATCCTTCTCCTGCACCAGTACAATCGGGCTTTCACAAGGGGAAGAGATCAGTCTGATGTGCCCCTTTTGAAGAAGCTATTGTATTTGATGCTTAATTTCATCATTTTCCATCAGCGAGCGACGATAGATTGGTCCATTAGGAAGAGGTGCATCGGGGGTCAGATCAATTGGATGCTTGACTTGGCAGTGCATCGATACCCTGGTGGGTGAGGAGAAAATGTCTCTGTACTCTTCCACGATCACGTCCACTTAATTATGCTGCAAAGAGAGGATCTGTGTAGAGGTCACGAATGTGGCAACGACCTTCTGCTTACTGTGAGCATGGATCACAAAGAAGACGAACTTACCGGTCTGTGAAATGACCTTACTATATTGCTTAGCAAAGATTAAAGAAATAGCAGTAGGCGAAGCTACCTCTGGTATCCTATACAATTGTCTGCCCAAAGTAATAATAACACTGCAAGGTCTAGACTCATACACAACATGACGCTTCCACAAATATGGTTGTCCTAAAAGAACATCACAAACTTCAAGGGGAGAAATATCACACAATACCTCGTCTTTGAAAGGATTGATTCTGTAGGGCAGACGACATTGTTCGCTAACACGAATATCTCTTCCTTGGTGAAACCATCCGATGGTGTAGGGTTGCGGGTGCGATGTCCTTGGTAGGTCCAAGCACTTAATGACCTCTATTGAGATCAGGTTCTTCTGACTACTGCTAACGACAATGAAATGAAGCGGAGTCCCCTTTACCAACATCTGTGAGTGAAAAAGGTGTTCCCCTTCCTTTGGTTCTTCTGGTTCGCTTGGCTGGACTTTGGTGGTAGCGACAATGGCACTAGGTTCAACATTGATAATTTGCTTCCCTCCTTCTAGATTTAATTCGGAATCAGAATCGGCCTCGGACTAGGATGCCTTCAACTTGGCCACAAGTGACTGTTTGGAGCGACATTCTTCAATGTTGTGCCAAGGGATTTTATGGTATTCACACCATTTTCTCGTGTTCTTCTTCGTCTTTTCATTGCCCTTTTTGTGTTGCGGATTGGACTGGTTGTCCTGAGAGTGGACATCTTTTCTTTGTCCCTTTCCATGTGGTTTGGGGCCGCCTTTTCATTGCTTCGGCTGTGAGGGGTTTGCAGATCCAAACTCTCACCTCTTCTGCTTAAATTTCTGCTCGATCTTGACATCATATCTATAAGTCATACCCAATGAGGCGATGTCCAAAAAATCCATTTATGTTTGAACGTATCTATGCAAACAACCGTAGTATTTGAGCACCAGATATCGCTCAGAGTCTTTGATACCCAATTTGGTGTGCAGGGTATGGAAAATATTAGTGAAATCTGGTACTGTCTAGTCCCTTTCTTGACCCAGGGTGGTCCATCGGGTGTACTGGTCCTCGTAGCTTCCAATGGGGTAGTACTTTTCTTTAATGGAATCCTAGAAGGAATCCAATGTAGGGGCAACCACAAATATTGTAGATTCCTCTATAGCCCTTTGCTCGGAGTAAGTATCCCACCAGTCCTTAACACGGGGGACGACCTTGAAGAGTGCAAAAGTAATCTTTTCCCTATTGGAAAAATTGTGGACCGAAAAATACCATTCGAGCAAATTCAACCATTTATGTACAACATCCGCATCTATCTGTCCTTCAAATAATGGAATATCAAAATTTACCTGTACCTTGAAGGGGGTTGCATGGACTCTTGATGAAGATGCTTCTCCCATGGGCAGTCATCAAAGGATCTACACAAAGTTGTCCATCATTACGTTCCTTTGTCGTGCAAGGGATTCCTTGAGCAACATCTTAAAAGGATATCCTGATCCATCATCTTTCTTTTCTTCCCCCATGGGTTGTTGTCGAGATCGGCGCAACCGATCTTGCAACGACTCAATTGGTTCGAGTCCCAACTTCTTGTACCCATATCTTGTCGGGGACATGCATGAAGAAAAAAAATGAAGAGCAGACCGCTGTGATACCACTGATCCCGATTTAGGAGCAGAACGAACTAATTAACAGACTGAATACAATATACACAAGATATGAAGAACAACACAAATATCCAGTGAACAATATCTTCTATTGAATAAATGAAATAGGCTGAAACTGTAAAACTGCAGAACCGAAACACTTGCTCGAATGGTGGTAGCTATATTTGAGAAGAGATGTGGTTGCTACGCACATCCGTCTGAGCCGAATGATTACAATGAGGCTCCAAAGGCCTTTTTGATATTACTCATGAATGCCAAAACCCTATACATCCAAAAACCTAAGCCTAGGAGATGAAACACCAAAAGTTATGTGGGCCCCTGTGGGTAAGTTGGTACCTCAACTTCCCCGGGTCGTAACTTTTGCATACGACCTCCGCTTTAGGCGCGTGATAGCATGTTGGAAAGGTATTTTAGAGAACTACACATTGTGCCATCAAACTCTACATATGTCTATATTTTGACTATGGTGAGCCAAAAAAACACTATTTAGGCCCCCAAAATGGCCCTGGAAGTACAACAAGATGTGTTGGCTTGAATGTTATACATAATTTTGGTCACCCTAGTGATGATTTCACAAACATGTGTTCAGGCTCCCAACACGACTTTTTGCCTGAGAAAAGCAACTTCTTTCCTCCTCTACAAGGTTGCTTTTTAGAAAGGGTATGCAGGCTGCTCATACTACATAGTGCGAAAATCTATCATTTTCGCAGGCTGCTCTATGGCTGGCCCGCGGTGTTTCTGTAGGTTGCTACATAGGCAGGGTGCGGCAACGTTCCAAAGCTAAAAGAGGAAAGAGGTTTCACGAAGTTTCTAGAAGGGTAATCTTCTAGAATGTGAGGTGGCATCTGTATGGTTGCGATCCTACTGGTTTCTCTGATTTGGTGGGATCATCCTCATCCTTTTAACCACTTCAACTTCTCCGATATAATCATGGGCTTCTCATGGAAAAGGTTAAGCAAGAAGAAGCAAGATTAAGCAGAGAATTGATGAAGGAATAGGCTGAAGGCTGTGTGAATAATCCTTCTCTTACTGATGCTTGAGGCCTCCATTTGTCCATCAAGATTTTTGTGGATTATCTTCATGCGAATTTCAGAGCAAGTGTATGTGTGTGTTGGAACAAAGGACCACTAAAAGGGAACTTGCGACATCAAGACAATTCTGTTGTATCTTCTACTTTTCATTAATATAATACGGTGGCACATCTCTTTCCCATAAAATGATTAGTGTTTTATTACATGACTCCTTGATCACATGTTTAGGTTGTCATTGAATTCTACTATTGTTGCTTTCATGTTGGTTGATTTGTGTTGTCACAGATTTGATTCTACAAGAGCACTGGAGTGAAGCAGGGACAACAAAGACACAAGGAAGTGATTCATAAGGTATGTTATCTATTCCTCTTTGGATAGTAAACTCAATGATTGCAACTTAGGGAAAGCGTCTTGTTCCGTCTTGTTTTGTTCTAGATCCAGGTGGATCTAGGGGGATCAGTTCATGTACACATCTACCGATTTACCCAATAACAAAATTGGCAACTCCACTGGGGAAGACAACTTGATTGTGGTTTTTTGTTGGCCATTTGATTTTGACCTATTCTTTTTACTTGATATCAATCTCTGAGTATCTGGGAGACCCATTCACTCTCCCTGGGTTTAAAAGTCCACCTAGATGTTTTGCCTTTTTCCCCAAATTTCTTGATTTTTCAAACACGTCTGCACTGCACCTTATAGATAGCCTGTAGAAACCATTCATTTCCGCACCTTGGTGGTTTTCTTCAGTGCGGGATTTCCGCCCCATGCATGTTTCTGGCTCGCGAAAATCATTCATTTGCGCACTGTGTTATACTGCCCGCCTACGGCGGTGTTTGAATTTTTTTTTTTGGGTTTGGGTTTTGGCCTCAACTATTGTCTAGTTTTGATTTAGTCAACTAGACAAGGATTTTTAATGCCTGTTTTTGAATTCTTCTGATTGTTTCAACTTGATCTTGATTGGCTTTGGAGATCGAACACCTCTCTTTTGATATTTTTTCAATCTTTGTTTTTTATTTTTGTCGACAAGGATATAATCTCTGGACTTGCGTCCGAGTGCTTACTCGATTAAAGGTCTTGGTTTGGGTTTGGATTTGTAGGTTGGTTACATCTTTTGGATTTCTTAATGATCAGAAAAACATTTCTTATTCATATTTGAAGAGACATTTTCTTATCAATTTTTATTTTTATCTCCATTGAAAGATCGATTTGGGTGTTTGTTAAGTGTTTTATTTTCATTGATTGCTTATCGTTTCTTAGTTCCATCCCCATTTTGGTTTCTCGAAAGGAAAAAATTAAAGTCTTTTTAGTCTTTTAAGCGATCATTTATACATAAAATATTGGCATTTGAAACATTGAAAAATAACGAATAATGAAATTACATTGTTAATGATTGTTTGGTACTACATTCAAAGAAAGGAATTGTACATCGTAGTTTGCATTGTTCCAAAAAAATACTTTCTCCCTACTGTAGATGGAATTCATCGAATGAAAGTTTGCATCATTCATTTCTATTTGCACGCTATTGGGTCAAAGTCTTACACAACATTGGTTTCATTCCCGTCCCCCTCTTGAGTAACAACAACCTTTAATAATATTGCGAAACTCTAAAATTTAACTAGTAACTTTTTTTAGGGCTCTTTTACACCAATATTAGCTAGGTTAGAGCTTTGGAATAGGTAGTGAGACACACTCTCCAAAGCACACAACACACAATAGTATCTTGTGATAGGGATTGTTCAAATCCATTTGCAACATTTTGTCCTAGGAAGCCCTTCTCACACAAGGGTCAAACCTGAGGTTGCATTGAGATTGGCAGAGTTACTCACCCTGCTTTGTTGGTCTCAGTGTAGAGATTGCACGTATTATGGGGGTCACTTGAAGGTATACCCACAATGATGAGTGGAAGCCTCTCAAGTTGATTTCGGGCTCGATACCCTGCCCTTGTGTGTGGATCAGACTATCGATTGTTTCCCCAAGCATCATTGTTGTTTGTGGTAACTTTAGTAGCCTATCTTCTTAGGGTCTTACACAAGGTGATTGTAGAGGGGCAAGTCTCCATGGTACCTGGAATCGACGTTGGCCAGACTCACTCGGGCTCCTTGGAGGGTATACCCACGATTATGTGTGGGAGCTTGCACCAAGGTGTAAGTTCGTTAAGCAGGTCATCAACGTAACTTTTCCACTATAGCCCAACCCCTTCTTGTCTCGACTTCGCGACGTTGGATTTCATCACCAACTAGTGACTTCAGAATAGGAAGGTTTTGTTTGCTTGGTTTTGATTCCTAGATTCTATTAGCAAATGTTGCTTGTTTACATAGTTGGCCATATATTTTTTCCATAGAACTTTTGGTTCGACCAACATTGACCCTCCACGTCATTCACGTAGGATGTAGGGATTACCTCCGAAAGATCCAGAAGTTTCTCAACCCTTGCTTCCTAACCTACCGAAGGATTCTCCTCAACAGAGTGAGATCCAGGACCATGTACCTGCACAGCCAGAAAGGACTGATTCTCTAGAGAGATTTTGGGTTGTTTCAGATCCTCTGGAAGCCTTCCGCCTACCTCCTGGATATGAGAGACGTATTCTCTGACTCAATTCGTCTGGAGAACTTGTTGTCGACACTTCTGGATTACCTCCCGAAATTGTCGCCCGCTTAAATGAGGATTCTTTTTGGGCCACTGACATAGTTCAGACTCCGACTTCTAGAAGGAACCCTCCTACCTCAGAGACAGGAGTTGAAATACCTACCACTTCTGAACCACTCGAAACATCTTACACGTTTACGATACCTTTAGATCACTTTAACAATACAACGTGCTATTATTTTCCCGGTTCAGAAGCATTGTCAGCTGGTTCCAGTTCAACCATCCCTCTTCAGCAGGCCCATTCCATGATGGTCCCAAATACTACGATTATTCCCACCGGGAATACGATGGCTAGCCAAACACCTATTGTCACACCACTTTTACCTAGTCAGATCCCATCACTTCCTCTTGGGTATAATGCGTTGAATGCTTCTATTCACGTTCCTACCCAAGTTCCATCCGGAACTCCTGGAGTCTTCACTCTTCCTGGGCACAACCCTGTTCTCGGTTTTATTTCGACACTTCCTCAGCCCCTCCCCCCGGAGGGTCTTATCAATATTTCACACTTTAGCCCATTATTGGAACTTTCTTACCCAGGGTAATACTCAATTGACTGGGGAGTAACAACCTCAAGTCACCTCTTTCATACCCCCTGGTACGGGCCAACCTTACCGTGGGACCTCCAATCCCATTTGGGGTTCAAACGTTCCGTCTACTATCCCTTTCCAAGGGAACGTCCCTAATCAGTACAACCCCACAGGCTACCTGCCACCACACCAACAACCGAATCTGCTTGGATCTTCGCATTATATGCAAACTGCTTACAGTCCTATTGGTATACTGACGAGACTTCCTCCCCAAAGTCACCAGTACCCTCACGTGAATAAACAACTACCCTTTTTGGCCACTTTGGCCCTCCTTGATCTGTCTAGAATTTTGAATGACCCTATCCGTCACTCTCCTCATTGGCCTGCCATACAAGCCAAACTACCATTCGACATTCCTAAGTTCGATGGTAAACCCAAAGAGGACCGAACAATCATGTCATGACTTTCCACCTTTGGTGTTCATCCAACTCTTTGATGGATGACTCCATTCGACTATGTCTTTTTCAACGAACTCTTACGGGTTCAACCGCGAAGTGGTATATAGAATTACCATGAGGCTCCTTCAACGATTTCAATACCCTCGCTATGGATTTCCTCACTCACTACCAGTTGCCAATCCGTTATGAAAGGAGAACCGAGATTTTGAGTTCTTTCAAGCAAAGTAAAGCCACTCATATCTTCGATCACATTCATGAGTGGAGATGAAGATGATGCCTAATCAAACTCGATCTTCCCGATCAATTATTGGCAAAATGGTTCACGAAATCCTTCGTGAATGACATATCTAAAGACATTTCTATGGGCGAAGTTGTCATAGAAGAACAGGCGATCAGTCGTGCCCAATATCTCGATCTCGTTTATTCACAAATGGGTACTCTTTATGATTTTCTCCCTGACGCACCTGGTTCTTCTACCACAACTACCTCAACAACCCCAACAACTTCTCATGCCGCTGATGGTGTGATAGGTACTTTCCATGCTCAACCTCAATCTGTGCAGGCCTCTCACACCACACCCAAATCCCATGCTTCTAATGTTCAATCTACTCCGACGCCCACCCCTCCCACCGATAAAACTTCAGAAGTGAACGTTGTTCAATCGACTCCTACCAGTAAGAATAAATCCAAAAAAGGGAAGGGTAGGGATAAGGAGGATAAAAATAACAATCCACAATCTGACAAGACTAAGACACAACTTGTTGATGATAAGGCTAAACACAAACCTTGCTATCCTTGTCTTATCTGTGGTGATGATCACTACACGAAGGACTGTCTGAGACATGCTGAGGTCACAAAGTTCCTCCAAGGGACCCCAAAACCTCCTACACCTGCCGTCTTGTCTCAACCCTTCCCTTCTCAACAACAGGCTCAGTTGGTCATCCATGATCAACCTTCTTCTTCTACTACCTCCTATGTACTTATGTGTAACGGTGATTCAAAGAAGAATAAAATCACACTTACCACTCGTGCCAAAGATTACTCTTCCTCCAAGGAGAAAGTTGACGATGTACCACCTTCGTTGGTTCAACAATCTCCCTTGACTCCACCTTCCAACGGTCCTCTTCATCTCAAACGATCGAGCCCCGATACAGTCCTTCTCCCTCCTCCTAAAGGCATGGTTCGGAAGTCTGCCTTCAATCCCCATGCGCGTGCTACCCAGAACTACAATATCGTAGAAGATCTGGCACAAGCACCGTCTGCGATGTCAGCCCTCAAAGTCCTTCAGAGTTATCCTACACAACGAAAGGCACTGTTGAAAGATATTGGTGGAATCGACCCTACAGATACAAATTTAATAATCTTTGACTTGGAAGATCACATTCCAAGGTTACCCCCTTAGCTCACATTTCAAATACAAGTTGTTGTCGCCGACAAGAACATTTGTAGAACAGTTATTGATGAGGGTGCCTCGATGTGTGTCATGTCTATCGCTTGCTGGAAAACCATTGGCTCTCCTCCCTTTACTGAATCACACAACACGCTCAAAGCCTTTAATGGCTCTGGCTTTAAACCCTACGGTGTTCTCCATTCATTCACTATTACGTTAGAAGGAAAAATAGTCAACGTTGAAGTTGAGGTCTTTGACACACCTCTCGATTACAACCTCTTACTTGGTCGTAGCTGGATCGATTCCATGCGTGCAGTCGTGTCTACTCTTTCCGTATCATGCGTTTTCCACATCAGGGGCAAGTCATTACAGTAGACCAACTGGCCTTCTTTAACTCTGATACACGTACCAACAACGTACCTTTCATTGCAAAGACACCCCCTGGGTACAAGAATGTCGGTGTGGGTCTACTAAAAGATTTCACTCTGATGGGTACGTTTCCAATCCCACCACCCCACATTCCACCTCCTTTGGTTGCCTTGATTAACATGATCTCCACCTTCGTCCACGAAACTCCTGTGGCTTTTGACCCATGGATAGTACCCAAACCCGGTGATTATCGTCACTGCGACGACCAGATGCCTTTAAGTCCGGTTGAATCCGCCTACCAAGCCATTCAATCGGTTGACCCTTCTACTCCCTCTCTCGGTGATTCGTCTCCCGATCCGTTCCACATTATTTTTCCCACGGACGAGATGATTATGTCGATTATGTCGATGGAAGATATCCCTTGGGATGATGGACATCATGGTTCGATTCTCTTTCTCGAACAACACACCATCAAGAGTTATCGACGGATCTTGACTCCGTCGACCGTTGTCGTTATTTCTTCGGTTCCTGAATCCACACACGATGTGTTATATGAAGGTAACTTAACTAACATTTCTCCCACCATCCCTCTCGACATATCTATTAAACCTGGAGTCATCGAAAATGTCCACATCAGAGCTTCATGTTCCACCGATGAGGTTGTTACATATAAGTCACATTTTCAAGAATTTTGTGACATCTTCGCATGGAGCTACGAAGAGATGCCAGGTATTGACCCTGACATTGTTGTACACGAAATTAAGACCTACCCGGACTCCAGACCCGTCCGGTAGAGACTTCACCCAGTCCACCCCTATAAAGCAACTACTATCAAGCTTGAAGTCGAAAAAATTCTTAAAGCTGGCTTTATTTATCCTGTGGCTTTGACTGATTGGGTATCTAATCTAGTTCTGGTTAGCAAGAAACAAGGTACGATCCGTGTCTGTGTTGATTATAGGGATATCAACAAAGCTTGTCCTAAGGACAACTTTACTACCCCCTTCGTTGACCAAATCGTCGACGATTGTGCCGGAAGTGAAATCTTCTCCCTCATGGACGGTTTCTCCGGATATAATCAAATCAATATCTTAACCGCGGATCAACACAAAACCGCTATCATTTATTCTTGGGGCACTTTTGCCTACTGAAAACTACCCTTTGGTTTGAAAAACACCGATGCAATGTTTCAACGTGCTATGTCTTATTCTTTCCATGATATTAAGCACATTGTACAACCATATTTAGATGACCTACCAACACATTCTATGCATCGTAGTGATCATCTGTCCACCTCTGAGCCATTTTCCTTCGTTGTCGGTTCTATCGTATACGCTTAAACCCACATAAATGTGTCTTTTGTGTGGAGTCCGGCCGACTCCTGGGCTTTATTGTGTCACGTCAGGGGGTCATGGTAGATGATTTGAAGGTTGAGGCGATCCTCAATCTCCCTCCTCCTTCCTCACTTCTCCAGCTACAAAGTTTGCAACGGAAGACAAACTTTCTACGTCGTTTTATCCCAAATTACGCTGAGTTAACACTCGGATTTACTCGACTATTAAAGAAAGGCTTTGAGTTTGTATGGGACACCACTACCAACAAAGCCTCCAACACTTTGAAATTGACTTTAACCCGTACCCCACTACTTTTCCCGCTCGATTATAATCGAGATTATTTCCTTTATCTCGCTGCTTCAGACTTGACCATCGCCATGGTTCTAGTCTAAGAAGATAATTTACACGACGAACATGTCATTTATTATTTGAGTCGGAGTCTCACGACTACCGAAGCCAAGTACTTACATGTTGAAAAACTGGCCTTGGCAGCTATTCAAGCTGTCCAACATTTCCGTCACTATATTCTATTACACAAGACCATTGTAATTTCGGATTGCAACCCTATGCAACACATTCTTACACGTAAATTGCTAGGGGGGAAAATACTCCAAATGGATAGTGATTCTCCAAAAGTTTGAGTTAGAATTCGAACACGCTAAGTCCAAGAAATCCTTGGTGTTTTTCGAACTAATATGTGACCTTCCCTCCGTTGAGATAGAAAAAGTGGCAGAGGATTCCTTACCTGACGAATCCCTTTTTCTGATCAGTTCTGATGATGCTTGGTATGGAGATATTATCATTTATCTCCAGACTCAAACTTTCTGGCCCGACCTCTCTAGTACAGACCGTCGTCGCATCTGCTATCAAGCCCGTCAATAAATCATTCTTGGTGACACTCTTTATTGTCGAGGTGTTGACACTATCTTACATCGCTGTCTCACCTTTGATGAGGTCGAGAAAACTTTGAATGATTGTCACTCTGGAGCATGTGGTGGTCATATGTACGGGTATGCCACTACCCAAAATATCTTGCGAGTTGGGTACTTCTGGCCTTCTTTATTTAAAGATTGTATAATTGCCATCCATAAATGCCACGCTTGCCAAACATACAACCATAAGATCAGATCCCGTCCCGCTCATTTACACCCTGTAGTTTCTTTTGGACCTTTCGCTAAATGGGGTATCGATTTCATAACTTGTAACCCTCACTCAACCGGGGGACATGGATACATTATCGTAGCCGTGGATTATTTCACGAAATGGGCCGAGGTGATGCCTACATTCGTCAATACAGGAAAAATTGCAGCTCTATTCATATTCAATCACATCATTGCACGATTTGGAATCCCACAGTCTATCGTCATTGATCATGGTAGCCACTTCCAGAACTTCATGATGTCTGCGCTCACAGAAAAGTTGGGTCTTCGACATGAAAACTCAACCCCCTACTACCCACAGGCCAATGGTCAAGTTGAAACAATCAATAAGGTTCTTATCACCATGCTTTGATGGATTATAGGAATTCACAAGACGAGTTGGCACACAATGTTGTTTTCAACATTATGGGTTTATTGGACATCCGTGAAGTCTGCCACGGGGTTTACACCTTTCCAATTCGTGTATGGTTTAGAAGTTGTCTTACCGATTGAATGTGAGATCCCATCGTTAAAGCTAGCCGTTGAGCTTCTTCCAAACACCTCTGCTGAAGAAGAACGTCTGTTGTATCTTATGCAATTGGATGATGCCCATCAAGATGCCACCCTAGTTATTGAAACCCGGAAGAAACGCGTCAAGGCCTAATATGAAAAACATGCCAAACCACGTGTTTTCTATGAGGGTGACCTAGTTCTCCTCTATGAACAAGATCGTGATTTGCTAGGTGCCGGAAAATTCGAAGCTATGTGGCGAGGCCCTTATATCGTCAAACGAGTCTTGGAGAAGGGAGCCTACGAATTAGTAGATTATGATGGCATTGCTTTGAGTGAACCCAGGAATGGGATTTACTTAAAGAAATACTATGCTTAGATTATCTTTGCATGAGTGCTTGTATTTTACTGTATCATACTGTAGTGTGCTACATTTGTGTGTTTTTTCGTTATTCAGTTTCTACCCTCAACCGCTTATCTTGCGTTGTGCTTGGTTTTCAGATGTCGGAGTCTTCGTTACCCTACCTTGGCTTCGCCGATGGCGCTAGTCGTAGCACTCAGAACCTAGCTTCTGTTGCATGGGCAATCTATGCACCCATGAACGAACTTATCAGTCTACATGGTGTTTTCCTCTATCATGCAACCAATAATATAGCAGAGTATAACGCCGTCATCGAATTGTTGACTGATGCTATCTCACTTGGGATTCGTCGTCTGGTTATACGACTTGATTCACAGCTAATAATGCTACAGTTAAGTAATGTCTATGCTATTCAAAGTCCTACTTTGTTACGGGTATATTTACGAATTCGTCTCTTGGAACGTTATTTTGATTATATCGAGTATGAACACATTCCTAGATGTCTAAATACATTAACTCATGCATTAGCTAATTATGTGTTAGACAGACATATGAGACATTTATAAATCCCATCACACAACACATGTATTATACAAAGCAAAATAAGCCGGTAGAAGCCTCATGTATATATATATATATATATATATATATATATATATATAACGATCAAAAGTTTTTTACAAAAAGATTGTTTTTTCGTCCGAAGACCAAAATATAAAAAATGAAGCTCATAAATTCTACAAAATTAACATCATGGATGTTGCTCGCGGTAACACACTGTTAGCGTCAGAAGTCACTCCTGGATTGCTTGCAGGAGCAGAGCCCGACACCCATCAGTTTAATGTCACGATTTGTTTATAAAGGGATGATCGAATGGAGATAAAGGCTCGAGGAGATATCACCCTAACTCAGGGACTGGGTCTAGCATGCATGGGACCAAGGAGGTCTTGACCTAACTTTAGCCAGTGGGTTGATTAAAAGATGAGTAGGTGGAAGACTTGGTAAGAAAGGTGAACAAACAACCTCGGGCAACAGGCTTTTAGCGGTTTGCAGAAGAAAGACACTGAATGCAAGATCCTCTTGGTTCAGGGTCTCAAGAAACTGAAAAGGGGACTTGACTGGATCCTCCAATTCCAAGTCACTCAACGCTGGGAAAAATCACAAGGACTGATCAGAGAAAACGTAACTATTACAGTGATCCATTACAACATCATCCTATAACAGCTACAACTCGACTGGATCCTCCAATTCCGAACTGCTCTAACACAGTGTAAACGAAGGTATAAAGGAAACTGGCATTCATAAGGCAAGAAGTCTCAAAAGTCTATACATAACCAGAGTATCAGTGCTTCATTAAAACTTTACAACCGGGAGCTCTGCTCAACCATCGATCCTCAAAAATTACAAAGACTGAGTCTATATACTCAGGAAAATTCACCTCACAGAGGTGTGCCCAGTCGCCCAAGGCTTGATGTCTCTTCAGTCAAACTCATACTGATATCTTTCTTTAAGTGCCATCTTAATTACGCATGGCTCCTATAAGGAGGGTAGCTGAACCATTAAGTGCTGGGCTAGCGTGCACAGACTTCTCTGTCGAGTTGGGGACTTCGGCATGGCGTCTTTGAGAAAATCGATACACAGGACTTCCTCGGGAAGACAGCTTGCCAGACCTTCCATCCCTTCACTTAATGAATGAAAGGAGGCTTCAACCACCCACTCTTGCTGTCATTTACTCCAGGCGAGAAACAGTATGGAGATCGGATTCGACGGCGCCTGGAGCTCGCGACAATCTTCTCTGTGACTAAACTCGACGCTTTTGGCTTTCTTTGCGCAGCTCCTTCCTTCCTCCAAGTGACCACGGACTGTGACCACGTGCTTATCCCCAAGGCGCCCTCGATGTTCGCGAATGGGAAGGAGCTAATCCTTGCTTCTTGAAATCGCGATGAGCGAAACGCCGAGGCGGCTTAATCTGGTGCCACGCGCCCCTCTAGATCTGACGGTCCTAAAATCACCCAACGCTGCTGTGGGTCCCAGGTCCTGAATGCTCTCGCTAGTTCGCGTGTCGGGATATGATGGAGCTGTTTTTTGAGCTTCGAAACCACGATGGGCGAAAAGGTGGGGAGCCTTATCGCACGCCAGGTGTCCTCTGATACTGTGGGGCCCAACTTTAAAAGCTCTTTTCCTTTCGCGATTCGCGAGTTCGTGGGTCAAAGACCCTCGGCTCCCTTCTTCAATTCCCGCTTCCCGAGACGACGATACGGGCAGGGCTCCCTTTCTGGTCAGCGCTCTCCACATGTAACCGTTGGCTCGGGCCCAGGTACTAGCGCCTCTCGCTACTCRTGACCTTGCGAGTCGGAGTATCAGACTTTGGCGTCCTCTCCTCGYGAAGTCCCGAGACGCGATGGTCAGCGACGGTTGACCTCCTCCGAACACTTTTCGTAACTCGGAGCTTCGCGCAACCAAAGGGATATGGTCCGCCCTTCAAACTCACGAACCCCGAGCTCGAGAACTAACACTGTGCTTGAACTGCTTGTGATCAACGACCCTCGTAACTTCGCGAGTGCCTCCCGAAAGATTCCGACTGTTGACTTCCTTAAAAAATTTGCGTTATACTTGACGCAACTCGGTTAATCTGCAATTGCCCATCAATCGCTGTTATGATCTGTCGCTGAATCCTTTCTGCTGAAGAATGAAATGCCCGCTCGCTTGAATTTAAGTCCGAAAATGACTTCTTTTATGCGCTGCGCTTGGGCGCTCCTCGTGCAAGCTGCAGACCTGTGTATCCCGATGCTGAAGACAAGAAATGTTGCTAACATTAGGCTCCATGGGGGATAGAGTCGTCCCTGTGATGCTCTAAGAACTCATTCCGCAGCTTCAGTGCCTTGTTGTTGGGCTATGGAGTCACTTACTAAGCCGAAACAATAAAAGTAAAAACAAAGAACAGAAAAGGTAATATTTACAAAACATAGGAGCCACTAAAGGCTCAGACAAAATATTTTTTAAGAAAATGCCCATTTACTGGGCTGCTGAAAACTCCTTCACCCTCCAAATCCTGCAACTTGTACGTGTTATTTGAGAAAGTCTCAGAGATTCTGAAAGGCCCAACCCACAGGGCTTCAAATTTACTGTGCTTGCCCTTATCCTTCTTAGGAGCATCCCATTTCAGCACCAGATCTCCTATCTGGAACCGCTCCTTCTTGGCCTTCTTATCGAAGACCTGCTTGATCTTTTGCTGATGGTCCTGAATCCTGTCCACTGTCTGCTCCCTAGCCTGTTGGACCTCTACCAGCTGATGAATCCTTCTGATCATGTCATTGGGCTCTTCTTGATAATCTTGGAAGAATTTCGCTACGGGAATGGCCAGCTGAGAGGGGAAAACGGCCTCCGCTCCATAGACTAATTGGAAAGGAGAGACACTGATAGATCTCTTCGTGGTCACTCGGTCAGCCCATAGAGAAAATTTTAATTTGGAATTCCAGGCCTTCTTGTTGTCTTCCAACAACCTTTTGATGATCCTTATCAGGATTTTGTTGGAGGATTTTGCTAAACCGTTGCCCTGTGGATAATATGGGGTGGAGTGAGTCAGTTTGATCCCGAACTGTTCACAGAACTTGGCTAATGGCTCAGACTCGAAAGCGGCTGCATTATCAATGACAATTCTATTTGGGCAGCCGAACCTTGTGATGAGGTCCTCCAGGAATGCAATGATTACCTTGTGGGAAGCACTCCTGGTGGGGATAGCTTCAATCCACTTGGTAAAGAAATCTGTAGCAGTCAGGATCCACCTATGCTGCCCACTGGAAGCAGGGTGAATTTCTCCAATGAAATCTAGGCCCCACTGCTGGAAAGGTATTGAAACCACCACCGGATTTAACGGCAGAGACTTGAGCTGCCGATTTCCTGCAAATTTTTGACATTTGATGCAGGCTCTGACCCCTTTGCAGACATCAGTGAACACGGTAGGCCAGTAGTATCTAGCCCTGAGGATTTTGTGGGCTGTGGCTCTCCAGAAATGGTGCCCTCCACACAGGCCGCTGTGAAATTCAACCACGATTATTTCGGCCTCTTGTGGACTCACACATTTTAAAAGCACCCCCAGGGGGTCTTTCCAATATAACATTTGATCGATCAGGCAGTATTTGACTGCCTTGAGCTTCAGAGCTCTTGCTTTGCTTCTTTGCAGGCCGTCTGGAGGCCGCAGCTCCTGCAGAAAGTATATGACATCCTTATACCAAGGACATCGAGCCAATGGGGGCTCCTTCTGAGGGTCTATGTCAGATAGTCGATCCTGCTGAATACCTGAGCATTCGTTAATGAAACTTATCCCCAAAGCTTGGCAATTGGCTTCAGCCAATAACTTGGCTAAACCTTGACCTTTGATCAATTTGGTGGGTCTTATTTCCAGGTCGAATTCCAGAATCTTGGCTATCCATTTACTCCTTCTCCCGTCTATGTCAGGCTGAATAAGAATGTCTTTAACAATAGCCGAGGGGACATAGGCGATGATTTTTGACTGCAGGACATAGGTTCTAAAAGCTTTGAGAGCTTTTACCAGAGCATAGGCCTGCTTCTCCATAGTGTCATACCTGACTTCGACATCCATCAATGCTTGGCTGAAATAAGCAATAGGCTGCTCTAGCCCAATGTCGTTTGTCTGTAATAAAACAACAACCACTGTGTCAGGTGAGGCAAAGGAAAAATAAGGAAATCCTTTGAGTAGTCGGGACTGATAAGCACGAGGGCTTCAGACAGGGCCTTCTTTATTTGCTCAAAGGAATTCCGCGATTCAGAAGTCTACCTTACTTCGTTTTCTTTTCTTAGCATGGTTGTTATAAGTTTTACCTCCTCAGCAAAGTTGGGCACAAACCTCCTCAGGAAATTAATCTTACGAAGGAAGGATTGGACTTCCTTCTTGGACCTCGGGATTGATAAGGCTTGTATCGCCTCAACTCTGCTGGGGTCAATTCTGACTCCTTCCGCCGATACTATGTGGCCTAGTAACTTTCCCTCCTGCATGGCGAATAGAGATTTCTTGGGGTTTAATGAAATGCCAAAATTTCTGCATTTCAAGAAAACCTTCCTGAGATGGCGACAATGCTCTTTATCAAACTTTGAAAACACTGTGATGTCATCCAGATAGATGACCACAAATTTGTCCTTTTCCCCGACGAAATCTATGTCCATGGCGCGCTGGAACGTCGCCCCTGCATTCATTAGTCCAAACGACATATTGGCGTACATGAATGTCCCCCATGGAGTGGTGAATGTTGTCTTTTCCCTATCCTCAGGCAGAAAAGAGACTTGATTGTAGCCAGAGAAGCCATCAATCATGGATATCCTGGAAGCTCCTGTCACCTTCTGCAGTATATGTTCCATCTTTGGCAATGGGTAGTTATCCTTTCGCGAGCTCCTATTCAGGTTTCTGAAGTCTACACAGAGTCGGATCTCTCCATTCTTTTTCCTTACTAGCACTAGGTTGGCCACCCACTCTGAGTATCTCAGCGGTACGATGATCTGAGCTTGAAGCAACTTCTTCACTTCCCTCTCCATGATAGGCAACAACATAGGATTGATCTGTCTCAGCTTCTGCATGAATGGATTTGTTTCCTCCTTTAATGGGATTTTATGCTCGATGATCGAGGTGTCATAGGTTTTGAGGTCTTCGTAGGTCCAGGCAAACACATCAGCAAATTCCCTCAAAAGTACAGTGTATTCAAACCTTTGCTCCTTTGTCAGATTTCTTGACAATTTGACAAACTTGGGCTCACTCTCAGTCCCAATGTTGCACTGAATAGTACCAGTGTCATCCTCTGAGGTTTCTCCCTTTAACGACACATCATTTCTATCAAAAATCCTTTCCAAAGGAACCAGTCCCCTTGGAATATGATTGCTGGGCAGCTGTACAATGTTACGCTCTGCAATCTTATTCAGAAAAGTAACCCCATCAAGCTTTTCTTCAGAGACAGAGTCTTGGTCGATGTGAATCTCTGAAAATTCTTCGACAGTCTCCAAGAACTTCTTGATCTCGAGATCATCCTTGAATACCTTCCAATGTTTGACGTTGTCAGGTATGGAGGGCCTGTATTTCACTTCTACATCATATCTGCATTTAGGTGACAAGGGTACTTTGAAGTTACTTGCTGATGTAGCCAAGGAATCTGCCATCGTGTTCTCCTCTCTTGGGATGAAAGAAATGTTAAACGCCAAGAAGAAACTGTCAACTAGGTCCCATACCTCATTTCTGTAGCTTCTGAGTCGAGGATGCTTAGCCTGATAGGCATTTCTGGTCTGTTGGACCACCAACTCTGCATCTCCGAACACTGCTACCTCCTGAATTCCCATTTCCTTCGCAGCTCTTAATCCCAAAACAAGAGCTTCATACTCTGCCACATTATTGGTAGATTCAAATTCTAATTTGTATGACAGAGATATGGTTTCCTGAGCAGGTGACACAAAGACCACCCCAGCTCCAGCGCCCTCTTTGGAAGAGGCTCCATCAAAGAACATTTTCCAGACGGGGGTGATGGAGGGAGGAAATTTAGGGGAAATGGTGGATTGCTTTCTGAGTTTGAGAGGAGGCTCAGGGGCATGGGTGAGCTGTAGTAAACTGGAGCCTAAATCAGTTTCCAAGGAAAATATAGGATGATTGGTAGGGTTGGCTTCATCGCTGATTATATAGGCCAATTGGGCTTCTCTGTATAGTCTTCTATGCTCTCCTCCGAACACTGGGATAATGGCATAGGTGAGGTCCATCTGCAAGGTTCCTCCCAGTCTCTTTATCCAAGATCTTGACAGAAACATACCAAACTTGGGGGGAACATCGGCCACTACAATATCCATGACCACACTTTTAATGGGCAGTTGAAACAAGGTCACGACCAAGTCTTTGATGACTCCTAGACACTGAAATTTCCTGGAGTCGAAGGAATAGAGGTCATGATAGGCTCATGTGACTTCTAGTCCTAACTCTTCCATGACAGTTTTGGGCATGGGGTTGTGAGAAGCCCCCGAATCCATCAAGCAATTGTGCAATACCTTGTCATGTATGTTCAAGGAAGTGTAGAAGGGAGGGGATGAGTCATTCCTGTCTTCTACCATAGGACCTAGGATAATTGCAGGCTTTTCATCTTGGAAATTGATGGAGTCTGTGGGAAAGCATGAGACCTCAGACTGCAAAAGCTCAGAGAAGCGCTTCTTGAACCTGTCATGTTTAATCAACTCTGTCAGGGGCACAGGGATTCTGATTTTTTGAATTTCATGCTCGAAATTAAAAGAAGATGAGAGCTTCGGGATTTCTCTTATTTCGGGAACATGACTCTGGATAATGGGAGAGAGGTGTTGGGTCTTCTTACCTCTGTGATTGTCTGCTGCTTCGTTAGCAGGCTTCTCTGTTCTAGTGAGATGCTCAGGAGCATCAGGTGCTACTGCCTTCTTCTGGGACCTCAGGTCATACCTGCCTTGGCGGCTACTAGTCTTGTCTCCTTTGCTCAACTCATTTAGCTGACTGTCCATGAGAGATTCCTCATATGCTAATTGAGTGAGGTGAGGAAAAGGAGGAGTGTCTTCGAAGCAATGGATTTCAGGATCAAGCTCGTCTGTTTCTCCTTCCTCCCCCTCGGCCACAAAATTGTTTTGGAAAGGGGCCTGAACCTTCTGGTCTTCTCTGTCTCTTCCCTTCTCTCTTTGCACATTCGTGGGAGTAAAATTGTTTGGCCTCCTGAAACCTCCCTTCTTTTTGGCGTTCAGAGGGCCCTTGTATGCTTGCCTCCCTTCCACTCTCATTCTTTCCATCTACGTGGACAGAGACTTCACCATCCTGGTCAGTTCGCCTACTTGAGGGTGGGGCACCGATGGGTCAGAAGTCGAGGCTTCCGACCTTCCCTTTCTCCTATCTGCATCAGCCTTGTTTCTCAGTCTTTCAGCTGCTAGTACATTAGATTCCACCTCTATAGCCGCATCCTGCATTTGAGCCAAGGAGGTGGCTCTTCTTTCTCTCAATAATAGGCATAAATCGGGGCCAAACGCACTAGCATAAGAAATTTTGGCCGAGGCTTCTGAAGGTTTTATTTCTGCAGGGATTTTATTATACATCTTATTAAATATTTTGGAGAAGTCAGAGACAGACTCTCCTTTCATCTTCTTCAGAGACCCGAACTCTGTCATGTAGTACATGAAATTTTTCCTATCTCCCCACTGCCTCAGGAAGGTACCATCTAGAGCTTCAATCCCAACAATCGATCCTGGAGCCAATCCTCTAAACCACTTCCTCACCTCGCCATCCAGACTCTGGATGAAGAATCTAATCTAGACATATTCATTTTCAATATTGAGGTTGTCTGCATAACTGTAGAAAGCAGCCAGGTGCTCTTCAACAGTTATGTCTCCTTCCCCAGTGAACTTGGGCATGTATTTCAAGTAATCTCCAGCAGGGAGAGGATTCATAGGATGGGGTAGAACTAAAGGAGCATATCTGGCAACGACTATGGATTCCATTCTATTCAGAGGGGGATTAGCACCAGCCATGGGAATATTAGGTGGAGGAGAACTGGGAGGAGAAGGAGTTCGCGAGGGGCTAATGGGAATGAGTCCCGAAGTGGAGTGGGAAACAAGAGGGGATTTAAGGAGAAGGCTAACGAGCTTAAGTCAGCAGGTGCTTCCCTTTGCGCAGGAGTAGCAAAGATAGTAGTGGGGAAATCTTCTGTGGTTCCGGGTCTACGCCAAGGTACAATTTCAGGAGAAAAGGGAGTGACAAAGTTTTGTCCCTCCGGTCCCAGACCAGGAGAGGAAAACTCAACAGGAACACTCCCGAAATTTAGGAAATGGGAAACTTCAGAAACATGTCTGTCAAGAAACTGAGGAGAAGAAAAAGGAGTTCCCACAGAAGGATATGGTTTATTACCTAGTTCGGTGGTGGACGCTTCTTCTTCAGAGGCCTTCCCCTTTCTGAGCACCGTTTCTGGATCTGTTTCAGGAATAGCCAAAGGCAACTGTGGAAGAGACCGCGTATGCCTGCCTCTGAAAGCCATAATTAATAGAGCAAGTTCTCCCCAGCGAAGTCGTCACAAGGGAGTCGCCAGGTGCACAACAACAATCTTAATAATTCTGATGTCTGATGCACCCTCAGAATTAGTTAATCGTTGTCGTTCAATCGCGGGGAGAATATTCAACTTTATCCCCGGCAACGGCGCCAGAAATGTTAGCATCGGAAGTCACTCCTAGATTGCTTGCATGAGCAAAGCCCGACACCCATCAATTTAATGTCACGATTTGTTAATAAAGGGATGATCGAATGGAGATAAAGGCTCGAGGAGATATCACCCTAACTCAAGGACTGGGTCTAGCATGCATGGGACCAAGGAGGTCTTGACCTAACTTTAGCCAGTGGGTTGATTGAAAGATGAGTAGGTGGAAGACTTGGTAAGAAAGGTGAACAAACAGCCTCAGGCAACAAGCTTTTAGAGGTTTGCAGAAGAAAGACATTGAATGCATGATCCTCTTGGTTCAGGGTCTCAAGAAACTGAAAAGGGGACTTGACTGAATCCTCCAATTCCAAGTCACTCAGCGCTGGGAAAAATCACAAGGACTGATCAGAGACAACGTAACTATTACAGTGATCCATTACAACATCATCCTATAACAGCTACAACTCGACTGGATCCTCCAATTCCGAGCTGCTCTAACACAGTGTAAACGTAGGTATAAAGGAAACTAGCATTCATAAGGCAAGAAGTCTCAAAAGTCTATACATAACCAGAGTATCAGTGCTTCATTAAAACTTTACAAACGGGAGCTCTGCTCAACTATCGATCCTCAAAAATTACAAAGACTGAGTCTATATACTCAGGAAAATTCACCTCACAGAGGTGTGCCCAGTCGCCCAAGGCTTGATGTCTCTTTAGTCAAACTCGTACTGATATCTTTCTTTAAGTGCCATCTTAATTACGCATGGCTCCTGTAAGGAGGGTAGCTGAACCATTAAGTGCTGGGCTAGCGTGCGCAGACTTCTTTGTCGAGTTGGGGACTTCGGCATGGCGTCTTTGAGAAAATCGATACACAAGACTTCCTCGGGCAGACGGCTTGCCAGACCTTCCATCCCTTCACTTAATGAATGAAAGGAGGCTTCAACCACCCACTCTTGCTTTCATTTACTCCAGGCGAGAAACAATATGGATATCAGATCCGACGGCGCCTGGAGCTCGCGACGATCTTCTCTGTGACTAAACTCGGCGCTTTTGGCTTTCTTTGCGCAACTCCTTCCTTCTTCCAAGTGACCACAGAATGTGACCACGTGCTTATCCCCAAGGCACCCTTGGCGTTCGCAAATGGGAAGGAGCTAATCCTTGCTTCTTGAAATCGCGACGAGTGAAACGTTGAGGCGACTTAATCTGGTGCCACGCGCCCCTCTAGATCTGACGGTCCTAAAATCACCCGACGCTGCTGTGGGCTCCAGGTCCCGAATGCTCTCGCTACTTCGTGTGTCGGGATATGATGGAGCTGTTTTTTGAGCTTCGAAACCATGATGGGCGAAAAGGCGAGGAGCCTAATCGCGCGCTAGGTGTCCGCTTCAGATGGATGGCTGAGACTGTCCCCTAATACTGTGGGCCAAACTTTAAAAGCTCTTTTCCTTTCGCGATTCGCGAGTTCGTGGGTCAAAGACCCTCGGCTCCCTTCTTCAATTCYCGCTTCCCGAGACGACGATACGGGCAGGGCTCCCTTTCTGGTCAGCGCTCTCCACATGTAACCGTTGGCTCGGGCCCAGGTACTAGCGCCTCTCGCTACTCGTGACCTCGCGAGTCAGAGTATCAGACTTTGGCATCCTCTCCTCGTGAAGTCCTGAGACGCGATGGTCAGCGACGATTGACCTCCTTCGAACACTTTTCGTAACTCGAAGCTTCGTGCAACCAAAGGGATATGGTCCTCCCTTCAAACTCACGAACCCCGAGCTCGAGAACTAACACTGCGCTTGAACTGCTTGCGATCAACGACCCTCGTAACTTCGTGAGTGCCTCCTGAAAGATTCCGACCATTGACTTCCTTAAAATTTTGCGCTATACTTGACGTGACTCGGTTAATCTGCAATTACCCATCAATCGCTGTTCTGCTCTGTCGCTGAATCCTTTATGCTGAAGAATGAAATGCCCGCTCGCTTGACTTTAAGTCCGAAAAGGACTTCTTTTATGCACTGCGTTTGGGCGCTCCTCGTGCAAGCTGCAGACCTGTGTATCCCGATGACGAAGACAATAAATGTTGCTAACAGACACTACAACTCGTGCTATCCTATGGATGAGTCGTCTCAATGGACCAGCCACACCCACAGTATGGCATTAGAAACGCCTCGGGACCTTGTCGATCGACATATCTGGGATCCCTCCAGTCAAGCACTCCAGATTCTATTCGATTGCTTTGTAATCATCTGCATCCCATCCCGAAACTACCGCTGCTTCCCCTCGCCTCTGGACAGGGGATGTACCTGGGGGCCGGAATGTCCCTACATCTATATGGTCAAGATTTTTTGATCAGTCATTGGATCGAAAAACACATAAAAATATTTAATATTTTGAAAAATTTACAAAAACATTATAAATGCAAAATGTCTTTCTTACCTAGTTCCCCCCATTGAGAACCCTCAAGTAGCACTAATTCAGGATCATTTAGAAAATCCAGCCCGACATATGCATAGTCATCGATCATTAAGATCAGGGGCTCCAGCCAATCGAAAAAGGTGTCATTATATCTAATAATGGGGCCTGCCACATGTTGGGACATGAGATCACACTACCGCTTCATCCGCGGATCTCGTGGCACTGGTATATTCCACTCTACCTGTAAGCGAAAGTGAGGGACTCTTTCCAGGAAGAAATATACCAAAATGGATCCGTACCCAAACTATTTTAGATCCCCGTTCTTTCTCATTGTGAACTGGCTCTTCTTACTACGGAGAAGCCCATCACACCAGTTGAACACACGAGGTTTCGTGCATTCTATCCCATACTGGAAATAGCTCTGCAGATCCATGTGTGGAGAAGCACTCCCTTCCATCCATGCAATGGTGAAAATGATGGTTCTCAGGGTCAGATCACGAACCCCTCTGATAGCCACCTTACCCTTGTGATGCTCGGCCCTGGGTTCACAATAGAGTCTGATGTATTCACTCATCGGTAAACCCCCACCTCGACCTTTTGTTATGGTCACTTGCGCCCCACGACGGGACAACCCTGTTAAGAAGTAGATGTCTTCGATGTCTAGGGAGAGCACATGAACACCCACACAGAATACTTGTTGGTTCACGTCCCACATATAGACCAAATATTCCAACAGTCTCAACTGGGCTCTCATGCCCTGGATCTTGAAGAATTTTAATAAACCACACTGTCGTAGGTCATTTATGGTGCCCGAATCATTTAAATCCATTGCATCATCATCTTCATTCTCTCTTTCTCTCCACTCCAACATCTTTGCAATCAAAATACCTGCATGGAGATGAAAGAAAGAAATTAACACCTTTAATTATCATGATTTAGAATTCTTTTTGGTCCACCGTATCTTTTTCTTTTGGGTTTTACGTCGCTGCGACTGGGCTTTGGTTACAGAGCGGGGTTTCCACAAGTGAACCGTTATGTGCTTGTGGAAATCCTTGATTTCCGCAGGCTCCGATATAGGGCACCTGCGGCGGCCCCAACGCGCACCTATGGTCCAAAAATTCACCCAAAAATCAATCTTTTAACTGATTAAAATGAATTTTAAACCATTTAAAAGTAAGAAGACAAGGTACTTATTGTTCCCACGTAGACCATTCGCCGAATGATCGCTCAAGATCTACGCAATCAACCGCAAAAATACGAGGTGAAAAAGGGCTTTTAGACAAAGTTTTTGGTCAAATACAAATGAAATAGTGAAAATGAGTTCTTATCCCTATTTATCTCATTTTTTACATTTTCTAAATATATTTTATATTATTTGAATATATTTTCTCAAAAACCTAATGGTCTCGTTAGTGTTGTTTCTCATAGATGAGCAGACTAGGGTTCTGAACAATGAAGTATGGACAATTTTTTGCGATTTGTTTGTCTTTTTCGTCGCATGCACGATTACTTTTTGGGGTTTTTTAGAAAAACCTCGAGCTTAGTCTTTGTTCATTCTCGTGCTCGAAAAACGATGAGCACATAGCTGAGTATACTTTTGTCGTCTTTTCGTAATTGTCATGGTAACATGAAAATAACGAAACTTACGGAGTAATCTTTAAGCTCTTTTCACACTCCTTGAAAATGAAAAGATTGATGAGCGACCTTGTTCTGTTCACGCTCGTAAAAGTATTTGAATAAAACATTCGTCAGGCGATAGTTTATCACTTTTTCGGTCTTGTCGAACTATTTTACGAAAAAGAAACCGAGAGAGTTCTCTTTTAAGTGTTTTTTCAGACTCTATAAACATGGAAAACCTTCGAGTTTTCTATCTTTGGACTCGTTAAACAAACGTCGATAGGCCCACATGGGACTGAACCACTCCTTATTAGTGTTAGTTAAAAATATTTCGAGGGACTCATCTGAAGGATGAGCTTACATCAACAAGCATATGTTATCCTCCTCAAGCTTGCGTAAAAATAAAGAGGTACTCGCCAAAAATGGTGGGGGAAAATTTGGGAAAAATATGTGTCTCTATATTTGTGTTAGTGGTAGTAAGCGTCTCTCTTGAACATGGCACCCCCTTTATCATTTGAATACGGGTTGGGAAATCCATTTTCCTCTTGTCTGACTTTCTGCAAGTTCATATCTTGGGTCGTCTTTGGGTCGATGCTGCCAAGCCTAGTGTCGTGCCATCCATATGTTCAAGAGAAGTTCAACCAAGCCCTCTATTGAGTCAACCATCTGCAATTGTCTATTCCCATGTCGGCCTTCCTTGTGTCCGTTCCAAATCATATTCGTACTTTTCTCTACCCTAAATCTGTTACTTGTTTCGTGTCACTTGATGGGGGATACATCAAGGCCCTCCTGTGACGAGTCTTTTCCTGTCAACTTCAGCTCATTATCCATAGACAAGACTTAGAAACTATTTAGTTCCTTGGAGCCTGCTTACCTCAATGGCAGGTTTCTTCGCTCTCGACAGTGGATTTACATCATTGATCCATAATCGAGGGATTCCATCGAGTGTTCAAACTCAACTCATCTATTCACATTCATTGAATTGTACTATCGTACCTTGGGGGTCATTGACATCAATGGTGATTTTCCTTGCACTTGTTAATGGTTTTCATTAACGACTATTAATCAAGTGGTTTCTAACCATGTTTGACTTCAACGCATGTATTCACATGGATAGATTCATACTAACGGACGACTGGATTGAATACCCTGGACCTCATCATTTTTTATCTAGGTTGCGATGGAGTATTTTTTATTTGAATTGACACATAGATCCACTTTGTATGTCTCGTGGCTATGTCTGTGTCTGAGTTTTCCAATACATAGATCCACAGTGTATTCCTGGTGGCTATGTAGAATCTTGATGACATGGATCCAAAGTGTATAATTGGTGGCCATGACTTATACTTATGATTTCAATCATTTATAGTCTGAACATGGGAATGCCTACTTCAGACATGGTATAATATTGTGCAGATGCTTGATTGTTTGCAGGTTCCCAATTGGTGCGCTCCTTGTTCCCGACACACACACACACATTTTTACAAAGTATTTTGGTTATCATGAGTTCCAACCTCATACTTTGGGGGGAATTCTGTTATACATAATTTTGGTCACCCTAGTGATGATTTCATAAACACGTGTTCAGGCTCCCAACATGAATTTTTGCCTAAGAAAAGAAAATTCTTTCCTCCTCTACAAGGATGCTTTTTAGAAAGGGTCCGCAGGCTGCTCATACTACATAGTGCGTAAATCTATCATTTTCGCAGGCTTCTCTATGGATGGCTCACAGGGTTTCCGTAGACTGCTACATAGGCAAGCTACGACGACGTTCCAAAGCTAAAAGAGGAAAGAGGTTTCACGAAGTTTCTAGAAGGGGAATCTTCTAGAATGTGAGGTGGCGTCCGTATGGTTGCGATCCTACTGGTTTCTCTGATTTGGTGGGATCATCCTCATCCTTTTAACCACTTCACCGTCTCTTATATAATCATGGGCTTCTCATGGAAAAGGTTAAGAAAGAAGAAGTAAGATTAAGCAAATAATTGATGAAAGAATAGGCTGAAGACTGTGTGAAGAATCCTACTCTTACTGATGCTTGAGGCCTCCATTTATCCATCAAGATTTTTGTGGATTATCTTCATGCGAATTTCGGAGCAAGTGTATGTGTGTGTTGAAACAAAGGACCACTAAAAGGGAACTTGCGACATCAAGGCAATTCGATTGTATCTTCTACTTTTCATTAATATAATATGGTGGCACGTCTCTTTCCCATAAAATGAGTAGTGTTTTATTACATGACTCCTTGATCACATGTTTAGGTTGTCATTGAATTCTACTATTGCTGCTTTCACGTTGGTTGATTTGTGTTGTCATAGATCTGATTCTACAAGATCACTGAAGTGAAGCAGGGACAACAAAGATATAAGGAAGCGATTCATAAGGTATGTTATCTATTCCTCTTTGGACAATAAACTCAATGATTGCAACTTAGGGAAATCGTCTTGTTCCATCTTGTTTTGTTCTAGATTCAGGTGGATCTAGGGGGATCAGTTCATGTCCACATCTACCGATTTACCCAATAACAATGAAAACATACAAAATAAGCCAGTTGGACTAAGTGGGAGGCCACCAGTATCCACCTGGAAGATGTGTAGGGCTTCAGACAACCCCGAAAGTGTAGAAACCACAATTACAAATGAGTACAGAAAAACGTGTTGAACTAAAAATTGTCAAGAGGAGCTAGTTGGAATAAGTGGGTGGCCACCAATATCCACCTGGATCAATTAGAGAGGAATTTCAATGAGTGGTCAAGGTCTCTAGAATCTATGGGAAAATATTAGAAGCTTTAGTACTTCTTTCTTAGCCTTGGTCCCAAAGACAAATAGTCCCACTCATTTTGAGAACTTTAGACCAATTTCTCTTTGTAATTACATTTATAAAACTGTCACCAAAATAATAGCTAGGAGGATGAAAGGAATTCTCTCTCGCTAGATCCCTTAGAAACAGTTTGGATTTCTGGAAGGGAGGAAAATTCACAAGTTAGTGGGGGTAGCACAAGAGAGTATTCACTCAATCAAGACCAAGAACCTAAAGCCCCTATCCCTGAAGGTGGACCTCTCCAAAGCATTCAATAGGGTGAGTTATCTTTTCATTAGAATCATCTTTATTCAGCTTGGTTTCTATCATGGCTTTGTTACTTGGGTAATGAGCTGCATTATCTCAGTTTCTTTTTCAATTCTAATCAATGATGTTACCGCTCCCTTTTTTAAGTCTAAAAGAGGGATCAAACAAGGTTTTTCTGTCCCCCCACTATTTTTCCTCATTGTCGTAGAAGGTCTCAATAGATCTATTAAGGAGGACACTATATCTGGAAACATCAAAGGTATAAATGTTGGTACTTCCTTCTTTGTCACCCATTTACTCTTCATTGACAACATTTTAATGTTATGTGAAGGAAACAAAAGGATGGTAGAAAATCTTAGAGAGATCATTAATCTCTTCTATGAAGCAACATGTATGAATCTTAACATTGATAAGTCAACAATATCCTATTGAGGCCTCTTAGAGAATGAAAATCTTTGTATTCCCAAGTATTTCCTTTTTCAGGTTTTAGAAATAGATGATGGATTGAAATACTTGTGATTTCATTTGAAAGCAAATCAATATAAAAGGTGACTAGTGGTGGATGTTAGCCAAGGTAGAGAAGAAACTCAACACATGGTGCAATTAATGGATCTCTAAAGGAGGTCGATTAGTTCTTGTCAAATAAGTCCTAGAGGCCATCTATGTCTATTGGATGTCCCTAGCATGGATTCCGAAAGGAGTCTAGAAATAATTAGATAGTTAAGCTTCGGGTTTATTTGGTTTGGGGAGGTAGGAAAGAAAGAGATGATTCTAGCCTCGTGGAAAAAACTAGCGGTACCAAAATATCAAGGTGGATGGGGCCTTAAGAGCATATTCATTTTCTCAAAGGCCCTTGTAACCACAAATTTATGGAGACTGATACAAGGCTCTAATCTCTAGGCATAGGTAATTAAATATAACTATATTTATTTTGAATCCATAGAAGAATGGGCGAGGAAGCTAGTTCAACACTCTTAGAATGCATCAATAATATGGAAAGTGGTGGCTATGACCTTCCCCTTGATATGCAATTGGTTGGTTTGGAAAATTGGAAAATGAAACAAAGTCCAAATTGGCTTGGACCTTTGGATTGGAAGCAATGATGCATATAGGCTCCCACACCATCTAGTTATAGATATGAAAAGTCAGGGCTACCACACTCTGAGACAAGTAGCTAGGGGAGTTAGAGCTTTGGACATGCTACAACAATGGCTTGCCTAGGAAGAGATTGGACTACAAGAGGAGAATGCAAACATATGGGAATGTTATACTCAAAATATAAGAATTTGCTTCGTAAATTTGAATGATCAAGAAGACTAACTCATTTGGTCTTTGAATCCTATAGGTAACTATAAGCCCAGACTAGGATACAATGCCCTAGTTCTTGAGGGTAATGAAAATCCCAAACCCTGGTGATCAAGGCTTATATGGAAGTTCAAATGGCCATCCAAGTCAAAAATATTTTATGTGGTTGTTGTTAAACAACAAAGAATTATGATCTAGGTGGATATCGGTGGCCACCCACCTCTTCCAACGGGCTCAAAACAATTTTCTGACAATTTTGGCAATTTACTATTTTTAGCAGTTTTAACTTTCGGGGCCATTTTGAGGGCCTAAATGAAGGTTTTTCAGTATCGAGATTTTGAATGATATCTAAAGGCATTATTGAGCCCCCAAAATGAATCTCCCCGACGGTACCTTTCCAACGGGCTATTATACGCCTAAAACGAAGATCGTATGCAAAAGTTATGACCCCAGGAAGTTGATGTACTAACTTACCCAAACGAGACCCACATGACTCTTGGTGCTTCATCTCCTAGGGTTAGGTTTTTGGATGTCTGGGGTTTTTGGCAATCCTTCTTATTGTAAAAATGCCTTCAGATCCTCATTGTAATCATCTTCTTGTGAATGAGCGCAATTTTCACATCTCTTCTCAGAGATAAGCCACCACCATTCCAACAAGCTTGTTTCCGCTGCATTTTACAGTTTCAACTTATTTTTTTATTGAATAGAAAACCAATTTTACTGTATCTCTGTTATTTTGTGTTAAACACCTATTAATAATATGTAGTCATTTTGTTCTACTCATAAAATTTGGATCAGTGGTATTAGAGCGGTCTGCTCCCTGTCGTCTTAATGCATGTCCCCAACGAGGTCTGAGTACAAAGAGTTGGGTCTCGAGCTTGTTTCTCTTGAGGATAGAAGCTCTCACACACCCAAGCGACCTCTTATGGCAGGAGAAAATAAATATGACGGGACATGAGATCCTTTGAAATTGTTGATTGAGGAAGCCCTCACGCAACAAAGGAACGAGATGATGGATAGTTTCACGCAAATCCTTTGACATCTACCAACATGCGACACATCTTCTTCGAGCGGATGCGCCACCCCCTTCAAGGTACAAATAAACTTTGATATTCCTATATTTAAAGGTCAGATAGACGCAGATGCTGTAGACAAGTGGTTAAATCTACTAGAAGGGTATTTTTCTATCCATAACTTTTTGAATAGAGAAAATATTACTTTTGCGCTCCTTGAAGTCGTCCCCCACGTCAAATATTGGTGGGAAACTTTCTGTGAGAAAAAGGAAATAGAGGAACCCTCACTATTTACAGTCACGACCACTTGGGATTCCTTCATGGATGCTATTAAGGAATAATACTACCCTGTCGAAAGTTATGACAACTTTTATACCAAATGGACCACACTGCGGTAAGAAAGAGACCAAGCAGTGCCAGATTTCACGAATATATTTCATATCTTGCGGACCAAGATGGGTATCAAAGATTCAGAGCGACATCTGGTTCTGAATTATCACGATGCTCTTCATAGATACATCCAGAGAAAAATGAAAATTTTGGACAATTCATCCTTGGGCGCGACCTACCGATATGCCGTCAAAATCGAGCAGAAGCTCAAACAAAAGACACGACAATTTGGGCCTGGGATCCCCTCACAAAAAAATCCAGAAAAGGGCGGCCCCAACCCATAGAACAAAGGACAAAGCAAAGATGGATAGTATCAGGACAACTAGTCCAAGCCGCAAGCAAAGAAGGACACCAGAAAGACAAAGAAAGATACCGGGAAGTGGTGTGACTTCCATAGGAGCCCTTGGCATAACACTGCTGACTATCGCTCAAAGCAGTTGCTAGTGGCCGAAGTGAAAGCCTCTGAATCAGATGCGGGTTCAGACTCCGAGCCAGAACTAGAAACGGGAAGATGGATCATTGATGTGAAACCCAATGTCACCGTTGCCACCACCAAGCTTTAGCCTGGTGAACCAGATGAGCCAGAAGAAGGAGAACGCCTCTTCCATTCACAGATGTGGGTAAAAGGCACCCCGATACACTTCATCGTGGATAGCAGTACCCAGAAGAAACTCATATCAGCAGAGGTCATCAAGCGGTTGGCCTTGCTGACAACACTGGACCCAAAACACTACACCATTGGATGGCTCCGCCAAGGAAGCGATCTCTGCATCAGCCAACAATGCCAACTGTCGTACGACATCAAGCCCTTCAAAGACAAGGTATTGTGTGATGTTGCTCCTCTCAATGTTTGTGATGTTTTTTTGGGCCAACCTTATTTATGGAAACGTCATGCTATATATGAGTCCAGGCCTTGTAGTGTTATTATTACTTTGAACATGAAATTGTACAGGATACTCGGGGCAGTCCCACCTAGTGCTATTTCCGTGATCTCTGCTAAGCAATGCAGGAAGGTCATCTCTCAGACGGAAAAGTTTGTCTTCTTCGTGATTCACTCTCAGAATAAGTGAAAGGTCACAGCCACATTTTGGGTCTCTGCGACCGATCTCTCCACACAACAAAAGAAAGTAGATAAGGTCGTGGAAGAATACTCAGATATCTTCTCCTCACCTACCGGGGTACCTCTGCACTGCTAGGTCAAGCAACCCATCGATCTGACCCCCGGTGCACCGCTACCCAATGGGCCAGTCTATCATCACTCTCTGTTAGAGAATGAGGAGATCAAGTGACAGATCTAAGAACTTCTCCACAAGGGGAACATCCATCCCATCTCATTACCTTGCAATAGCCCAATCGGGCTGGTACAAAAAAATATGGAATCTGGTGACTTTGCATTGATTACCGGGCTCTGAATAAAATCACAGTCAGAAACTGGTACCCAATTCCCCGAGTCAATGACCTCCTTGATCAACTCACGGGGGCCAAATACTTCACTAAGATTGATCTGAAGTCTAGCTACCACCAGGTCCCGATAGAACAGACAGATGTATGGAAAATCACCTTCAAGTCAAAAGAAGGCCCTTTTGAATGGTTGGTCATGCCCTTTGGTTTGATAAAGGCTCCAACCACTTTCATGAGGATGATCGACGATATCCTGTGACCATTCACCAACACTTTTGTAGTGGTGTATTTGGATGACATTCTCATTTACAACAAGACTTGGGCCGAACATTTGCAACATATTCAACAGGTTTTGCACACCCTGCGACAACACAAGCTATATGCCAACTTTGAAAAATGCTCCTTCAGCATGGACATGGTCCATTACCTGGGATACATAATTGATCAGCATGGCGTACATGTGGATCCATCCAAGATCCAAGTCATCCGTGACTGGCCATCCCCAACCACACTCACTGAGCTTCAGAGCTTCTTGGGCCTTGCCAATTTCTATCGCAGGTTCGAATAGAGCCCTTAGCTAAATAACCAGGGGTGGTGGTAAGGAAAAATTTGCGTGGGTCCGGTCCCAACAACAAGCGTTCAACGATTTGAAGTAGCACTTATGCTCAACCCCAATACTTTCACTACTAGACTTGCAACAACCCTTTGAGATCGAAACAAATGCTTCAGACTATGAGGTGGGCGTCGTTCTCACTCAACATGACCACCCCGTGGCCTATCATAGTGAGACACTATCATATGTTGTCCGTAAGTACCCTACTTACGACAAAGAAATGTACTCCATTGTGCAAACCTTTCGCCAATGGAGACATTACATTCTTGGGAAGGAGACAATCATCCACACTGTTCATAAGCCACTGCAGTTCATGCAGACACAAGGAAAATTGCAGAATGATCGCCATCAAAAGTGGTCCACATACTTGCAACAATTCCACCTCAACATCAAGTATAAAACATAAAGCACCAATGGCATCACTGATTGCCTCAACAGACCACCAGTCGCGACACTCACCACGGTGCTAGACTCATGCGACCATGAGACCTCTAGATGGCCCCAACTCTATGAGACAGACCCAGACTTCGCCACCACCTACCAAATGTTGGGTGCAAACAGAGTTGTCGATAATTTCCATCTTCAGGATGGGTTGTTGTGTTGTCTGGGCCATATCTGTGTTCCATAAAGCGAGTGAGCGAAGCTGATCTGGGAAGCCCACTACAGTCGGGTGGAAGGACACTTCGACGGTGAAAAAGCAGTGGCGATGGTATAGAAACATTTCTATTGGCCGAAACTTTGACAGGAGGTCATCAAGTACATTAGGTCCTGCACTGCCTGCGCTATTTCCAAACCGACCACTAAGAAACATGGCCTATACATCCCTCTTCCTACACCTGACAGGCCATGGGAATCCATCTCAATGGACTACATGTGTAATGATCCCAAGCTAATTTTTTCTCTTGAAAGCACTAACTATCACTGTCGTGTTTGATGTGCAGGTGACTTATTGAGTTGTTCAGTTATTAAGTGGTGTTCATACAAGATTCATCCAACACATGAAACATCACAATACATTCAAGATATAGATAACACAAACAAGATCTGACCTTTTATTATAAGAAGCATGGAACAGATACAATAGAGGGCGGATCTGGAATAATCCTCAGATGGCCCAATAGATAAGAAATATGAGCTGCTACAAAATGCTCTGCCGATACAAAATAAGCCTCCAAAGGCTGGATGAGAGATGAAGACTAATGCAAGTGGATCTGGGTTGTATGAACCCCAAGCTCCTCAATCTGGAAGATCCCACGCTCTAGCAGATAGCTGAAACCCTCAATAATTTGGCCCCACTGTAGGAAGACTCCAAACAAGTCCAAACTCTGCCAAGAGATAGATCCGGGTGACAATAACCCCCTCCTGAAGTCTCAAGCTGAAAGGCTAAGGCAAACCCCTCCAAACACTAAATCCTCATATGAAGCTGCGCCCTCCTGGATGCCTGAAACCCTAGATAACTTGGCCCCGATGAAGGAGACCTCAAAATGCTCCGAAACTCTCCAGGAATGTAGATTGAGCTATAGGAAATCCGTATGAGAAGTTTCAGACCCAGATTCCAAGTAGATCTCCCTAGATTTGAAAAAGACTGAATCAAAGGACGTCCTCTTGCCTCCAAGTCATCCCAATCTGAAGCCAAGGATCCAATGGTGATAACTCTCTGGAAAAACCCTCAAAACGATGGTTGAGACCCTGCAAGTAAAACCCAAGTGTCAGAATGACCACATGCTCTCCTGATCAGCTAAATCGAACCCTTCTTTAGATGATGATGCGCCCTTGCTAGAAACTCATGAACATTATGACCCTGCTGCCTTTATGAATCGATAGGTGGAAGTGTGCTGAGTGTAGAATGGTGTGGGTGGAGTCTTTCATCCCCTATACCAAGCTACGAAACAAGTGAGTGGGTCTTTCACCACTGAGTTGCTCACAAGGGTTTGTACAACAAAACCCCCAAACTGTATGCTCAAGAGTAATAAAAAACAAATACCAAAATCCAGAATGAATAATAGGTGCGCCCCAACCTTCTATTTATACTTTTCCTTCTATTCCTCTGTTGAGTTAGATTAACTCCCAGGGTTAACTTCTATTCTTTTATTGAGTTATCTTTTACTCCTTTTAACCTTTTTCTTCAAGTCAACTTAAGAATATAACCTTAGTCTTGTTGACTTTCCCCCATCAATGTGAGACTATGGCCTAGTGGGGATGCCCAGGCCACTGAGTCTCCTCATCACCTCTTTATCAAGAGGTGGGGGACATTACAGTCTCCCCTGCTTGAAATTGCTTGTCCTCAAGCAATTCCAAACATGTTTCTCTTACCACGTGCTCCTTTTCCCATGTGGCATCCTTAATGGGTAAATCCTTCCATCTGATCAGGTACTCCTTGATGCTTCAGTTTATGAGCCTCTTCTCTCAGACCTTTAATATCTCCTCCGGAATCAAAACAAGCTATCCCTCCTCATCCATGGGAGGTAATACCTCAATGGGTGTGATGTGTTGGCCGAGGGCTTTCTTAAAGCAGGAGACATGGAAGACGTTGTGTATTTTGCTGCCCTGTGGAAGCTCCAGCGTGTAAGCTACGACCCTTATATTCCTGCTGACTCTGTAGGGCCCAAAGAAACGTGGCTGTAGTTTATCTGCTCCGCTCCTTTTTATGGAAGCCTGCCTATATGGTTGGAGCCTTAGGTAGACCAAGTCACCAACCTCAAAAGTACGATCAACTTTGTGCTTGTCTGCTTGGACCTTTTGCTGGTTCTATGCTCTCTGTAGATGATCCTTTAGCTTCCTAAGAATGTCTTGGCTCTACTGTATCCAATCCTGTACCATAGGTGCCCTGTTGTCACCGAAAGCAATCTCACCAAAAGATAAAGGATTGTAGCCATAGAAGGCCCTGAATGGTGACATGCCTATGGACATATGCTGGGTGGTGTTGTAGCAATACTCTCCTAAGTGCAACCATCTAGCCCACACTTTCTGTTGTCCTGCCACATAATTTCTGAGGTAGCCTTCTACCCACTTGTTGACTATCTCTATCTGTCCGTCCGTCTGAGGGTGATAGCTGGTGCTCGGGGTCAAAGCCGTACCAACAAATCTAAATAATTCCTACCAGATTATACTCATGAACCTACTATCCTTGTCGTTGACAATGGTCTTGGGTAGGCCGTGCAATCTGAAAATCTCCCTAAAGAACAGTTCGACCACCTGTGCTACACTGAAGTCAGTAGCTATGGCGAAGAAGTGTGCGAACTTTGTTCACCTATCCACTACTACAAAAATGCAGTCCTTCCCTTGTGTCTTTGGCAACCCGGTGATGAAATCCATGGATATTCTCTCCCATTTGTGCTCCGGAATGGGTAAGGGTTGTAGTAGTCCTGCTGGGTGCGTGTGCTCATCCTTGTTCTCTTGACATGTAGTACACTCCTTGACGTGCTTAATCACATCTTCCTTGAGGCCCTTCCATGAGAACCTTTCTCTCTCCTACCTGTACGTCTTTCTGATTCCCTGATGTCCTGCCATTGGTGAGTCATGGTATGCCTGCAATACCTTAGCCTTGAAGGTCGATTCAGGAACCAAAAATATTCGGTGATTCATAACCTTGAAATTATCATCTTGTACCTACCCATCCAATAGCTGGCATGCGAACTGATCCTTTGCATACTCCATCACCAGATGGTCTTTCCAGTCAACTGATACCCTTGTCATGGAAAATATGGATGGCCTTCTCGATAACGCATCGGCCACCACATTGTTCTTCCCTTTGACAAATTCAATGTCAAAGTCGTAGGCTTGTATTCTGCTTACCCATTTATGTTGTCTCTCATTCAAATCTTTCTACTCCAATAGATATTTGAGACTGTTAAGATCTGACTTGATAACAAACCGGGCACCTACCAAGTATTGTCGAAATTTGGCTAGTGCATGCATGATAGCCAACATTTCTTTGTCATAAATGTTGTAGAGTAGCTCAGGACCCCTGAGTTTTCGGCTCTCATAGGCAAGAGGGTGCCTCTTCTACATCAGTACGACCCCTATTCCTTCCCCGAAGGCATCGCACTCCAAGGTAAAAGGGAGGCTGAAATATGGAAGGGCTAAGACTGGGCACGTACTCATCACTTTCTTCATCTTGTCCATCGTTATTTGAGCCTCCTTGTCCCACTTGAAGGCTCCTTTCTTAGTCAAATCGGTCAAAGGTGCACACAACTGAGAAAATCCTTTGACAAACTTCCTGTAATACGTGCAGATGCCCATAAATCCTCTCAATTTTGTGAGTGTCTTAGGAGTAGTCCATTCCATGATGGCTTTTATTTTCTCCTGATGTACTTGTACCCCTTTTGCCCCGATGATGTGTCCTAAATAGAGGACCTCTGTCATTCCAAACTTGCATTTGGACTCCTTAGCATATAGTGACTGTTCCTCCATGATTGACAAAATCTGATCCACATGCCTGAGATGCTCCTCCCACGTCTTGCTGTAGATAAGCAAGTCATCAAAAAATACCAACATGTGCTTCCTCAGTTGTTTGTTGAACACATGGTTCATACATGATTGGAACGTAGCAAGGGCGTTGGTTAACCCAAAGGGCATCACCAAAAACTCATAATGGCCATAATGACATCTAAAAGTTGTTTTTGAGATGTCTTCCTCCCTCATCTTGATCTGATGATAACCAGAACGAAGGTCAATCTTAGTGAAGTAGATAGCCCCATGCAATTCGTCCAACAGTTCATCAATCCTTAGTATCGGGTACCTGTTTTTGATGGTCTTTTTATTCAATTCCTTGAAGTCGATGCACATCCTCATAGTGCCATCTTTCTTCTTCACCAACGCTACTGAAGAAGCAAAAGGGCTAGTGCTTGGCCTGATGTGCCCCATGTCCAGAAGTTCCTTGATGGCCTTCTCTATCTCATCTTTGTACTTCTTGGGATGTCTGTATGGTGTGGTAATGACTAGTTTGGCCCCTTCATCTAGCTCAATAATGTGCTCAAACCCCCTTTCTGGTGGTACCCCTGGAGGAATAGGCCCAAACACCTTGTGGTGCATGTCAAGGATTTCTTTGATCTCTAGGGTGTAGTGAACCTTGCCCTGTTCATCCATACATGTGACAATCTTGCATTCTGTTGCGTACACTTTCTCATCTCTTTGGAAGACGACCTCCATCCTCTTGGCTGTGACTACCTTTGCAACATTTCTTGTCATGCCCCGAAGCACTACCTTTCGTCCAACCTCCTCTGTGAATGACATTTCCATGGTTTTGTAGTTGGTGGTGATAGGCCCCAATGTGCTAAGCCACTGAACTCCAAGGATGATGTTGGTATCCAGAAGGTCCATGACATAGACATCCTGTATGATCTCATGCCTACCCAAGGTAAGCTTCATGCCCAAAATGTATTTGTTGTAGGGCATAGTGACTCCACTTGCTACCTCCACCTTGATCCTTCAAATTCTACTGTGGGTATGTGCCTTCTTTTCAGTAATGCTGAATCAATGAAGTTGTGGGAAGCTCCTCCATCAATCAAAACTAAAACCCTCTGTCCCTGCAAGACCCCTCTCATTCGGAAGGTGTTATACTTGGGAACTTGACTGATAGATGCCAAAGTGGCCATACTGTCCTGTCCTATGATCTTCTCCTCTTCTGTCTCAATGGTTTTGGCCTCCATGTTCTGTATCTGGCCGATCTCTTCTTCCTCCTCATTGTCTGAAGTGACCTCAATGTAGTGCACTTGACCACGACCCATGCATTTGTGTGCTGGGTTCCATGGTTCCTTGCAAGTGAAGCAAAGTTGCTTCCTTCTCAACTCCCTCCTGGTGTTCTCATCCACTCTGCCACAACCCCCTTCAAAACCCCTTGGGTCACGTCCTCCATGGTTCATTAGAGGCCTTTGATCTCTTCCACCATTATTAAGAGGTGGTATGGGTATGAATTTTGGCTTAGCAGCTAGTCCTAAATCCCTCGTCTTCTAGATAGCCTCCTGTAGGTTGGTAGGCTTGAAAGCCTTTACCCAACCCTTCAAGGGTTCCATCAACCCCTCAATGAAGAGCATCATGAGTCTGGTTGGAGAAATGCCTTGCACCATTACTACCAACCTCTGAAATTCCTCAATATACATCTCAACCGTGCCAGTTTGTTTGAGCTGTGTGAGCTCCCAGAAGTGTAGCTCAGGATCCCCTTGATCAAACCTATCAATGAGTCTCTGAGTAAATTCTGGGTAGGATACTATTTGATTATGGCCTAATGTGGCGAGTCCATGATACCACCAATCACGAGCCTTGCCATCCAAGTACATAGTGGCAAACCTGATGGCTTCCATCTCTCTCATGGGGTTAAGCTGCAGGTAGGTATCCAACTTTTGCACCTAAGCTTGTGCTATCATATTGGACATACCATCAAAGTATGGAATCTCTATCTTCCCTGCTCTTTGTTCAAACTCAAAACTGCCCCTGTGGTTCGACCTAGGTCGATTTCTGAACTTGAGTTGGCAATACTGCTCCAGGGACATCTGCCTTTGAATCCTCATATCCAAACTGTAGTACTCCTTGGTACATCTCGTCATTTGTTCAACAAATTCATCCACCTATTCCTATTTTCCTTGCTCATCTGTGAATGTGTGCATGTATGGCCTCGGGTTAGCCCTTCTACCCAAATGTCGGCCTAGCTGTTCATCTGTGAACGTGGGCATGTATGGCCTAGGGTTGACCCTGCTACCCATATGACCATTGGACGTGCCTCCTCCCTGACTTCCTTCAGATCTGGGAGCTTTCTCTGAGTTATATCTGATCTCACCATGGAATCCACCAGATGCACCAACCACCTTATTCCCATACGTCTCAGGGTCCTTCCCTTAATGGGTCATTTGCATCAAAATATCAGTTATCCAGGATTGGTTTTGGTCAATCTTCTACAGATTCTCGTCAACCTTCTTCAAGGTTTCAGAAATTTCGGCCTGTCCCCTTCTGCTGGTTTCCTGGTTCTCCTCTAAATGGTGGACCAATTTGCTTTCCGTGAGATTTATGGTCTGCTGGAACTTGTCAAATTCGACTGCCAAGAAGGCCAAGCCTTGAGGCTCATGATCATCCCCTGACCCTTCCATTTCAGCCTCTGTTTCACTCCTTGGTTTCTTCTTTCTACCCATAAAGATTCCACTGTACCTCTGCATGCGCTGATCCGTCCACAGGTTTGGAGTATCAAAGCTCTGATACCACTGTAATGATCCCAAGCCAATTTTTTCGCTTGAAACCAATAACTATCAATTTTGTGTTTGATGTGCATGTGACTTATTGAGTTGTTCAGTTATTAATTTGTGTTCATACAAGATTCATCCAACACATGAAATATCACAATACATTCAAGATATAGATAACACAAGCAAGATCTGACCTTTTATTATAAGAAGCATGGAACATATACAATAGAGGGCATATCTAGAATAATCCTCAGATGACCCAATAGATAAGAAATACGAGTTGCTACAAAATGCTCCGTCGATACAAAATAAGCCTCCAAAGGCTGGATGAGAGATGAAGACTAATGCAAGTGGATCTGGGCCGTATGAACCCCAAGCTCCTCAATCTGGAAGATGCCACGCTCTAGCAGATAGCTGAAACCCTCAATAATTTGGCGCCACTGTAGGAAGACTCCAAACGAGTCCAAAATCTGCCAAGAGATAGATCCAGGTGACAATAACCCCCTCCTGAAGTCTCAAGCTGAAAGGCTAAGGCAAACCCCTCCAAACACTAAATCCTTAAATGAAGCTGCGCCCTCCTAGATGCCTGAAACCCTAGATAACTCGGACCTGATGAAGGAGACCTCCAAATGCTCCAAAACTCTCCAGGAATGTAGATCGGGCTATAGGAAACCCGTATGAGAAGTTTCAGACCCAGATTCTAAGTAGATCTCCCTAGATCTGAAAAAGACTAAATCACAGGACGTTCTCTTGTCTCCAAGCCGTCCCAATCTGAAGCCAAGGATCCAATGGTGATAACTCTCTGGAAAACCCTCAAAATGATGGTTGAGACCTTGCAAGTAAAACCCAAGTGTCAGAATGACCACAGGCTCTCCTGATCAACTGAATCGAACCCTTCTTTAGATGATGATGCACCTTTGGTAGAAACTCATGAACAATACGACCCTGCTTCCTTTCTGAATCGATAGATGGAAGTGTGCTGAGTGTAGAATGGTGTGGGTGGAGTCTTTCATCCCTGAGACCAAGCTGCAGAAGAAGTGAGTGGGTCTTTCACCACTGAGTTTCTCACAAGAGTTTGTACAACAAAACCCCCAAATTGTATGCTCAAGAGCAATAACAAGCAAATACCAAAATCTAGAATGAATAATAGGTGCGCCCCAGCCTTCTATTTATACTTTTCCTTCTATTTCTCTGTTGAGTTAGATTAACTCCCAGTGTTAACTTCTATTCTTTTATTGAGTTATCTTTTACTCCTTTTAACCTTTTTCTTCAAGTCAACTTAAGAATATAACCTTAGTCTTGTTGACTTTCCCCCATTAGTGTGAGACTATGGCCTAGTGGGGATGCCCAGGCCACTGAGTCTCCTCGTCACCTCTTTATCAAGAGGTGGGGGACATTACAACATGTCGGGCCTCCCATCCACCAAGCAGGGAAATGACTGTGTTTATGTGGTTGTTGATCACTTTTCTAATATGGCGATTCTGGTTGCCTACAAGAAGAACATCACAGCAGAGGCCACTCCCAAGCTCTTCTTTGAACGAGTCTGGGTACATTTTGGAATCCCACAAACCATTGTCTCAGATCAGGACAATCTATTTCTCAACACATTTTGGTCGAGCCTCTGGTCACTACTGGACACCAAGCTCACTAAATCCACGACCTTCCACCCCCAGACAGATGGCCAAACCGAGGTCGTCAATCGAATGATTGTGCATATCCTTCACCTGTATAATTCAAAGCACCCTCACACATGGGATGAGAGCCTTACCTGTGTCCAATACAACCGAGCCCTGCATAGCTCAACTGGCCACAACCCCTTTCAGCTGGGGTTGGGATTCCAACCATTGGGTCCCATAAATGTTGCACTTCCCCTTGCAGTCACCTTGACCGACTCATCTCCTGCTCCAACTAAAGCTGACAAAGCCACCCGGTTCATTGAGCGAATCTAGCACACCCGCCAACAGGTTCAGGATATCCTACAGAAGTCCAATGACAAGTACAAGCAACGCCATGATCAACATCGGGTGCCACAAAAGTTTCAGGTGGGCGGCAAAGTTTGGTTGCACTTGCAGAAAGAACACCTTATAGGACCCCATCAGAAGCTTCTCCCACTCCGTTATGGGCTGTACACCATCACCAAGGCCGTGGGGGATAATTTTTTTGAGCTCAACATTCCTCCTTTCCTTGGCCTGCACCCAGTGTTCAATGTGGATCTCCTTCGCCCTTATTTTCCACCATTATTGGACACCTCAGACGTAGCAGAGCAACTGACACCAACAGAGCTCAACCCCGACTGCATACAACAAACATCCAACGATCAAATTGTGGACACACAGATCAAGGGCACTCGACAACAAAGGATCCAACTTTATCGAGTCGTCAAAGCATGGCAGCTCCTGCACCAAGGCAACTGGCTCACCCGGGGCCAAATTTAGCAGAAATTTTCTCATCTGATGGGGGAACTCAATGCAATGGAGACCATTGCTTCCTAAGGAGGGAGGATTGATTCAGGTGGATATCGGTGGCCACCCACCTCTTCCAACTGACTCAAAATAGTTTTATGACAATTTTGGCAATTTACTATTTTTAGCAGTTTTAACTTTCGGGGCCATTTTGAGGGCCTAAATGAAGTTTTTTTCAGGATCAATCTTCTCAATGAGAGACATAGGCATGATTTAGCCCCCAAAATGAATCTCCTCGAGGATACCTTTCCAACGGGCTATCAGACGCCTAAAACGAAGATCGTATGCAAAAGTTATGACCCCGAGAAGTTGATGTACTAACTTACCCAAACGGGGCCCACATGACTTTTGGCGCTTCGTCTCCTAGGGTTAGGTTTTTGGATGTCTACCGTTTTTGACATTCCTGTTTATTGTAAAAAGGCCTTCAGAGCCTCATTGTAATCATCTTGTTGCGAATGAGCGCAACCATCACATCTCTTCTCAGAGATAAGCTGCCACCATTCCAACAAGCTTGTTTCCACTGCATTTTATAGTTTCAGCTCATTTCCTTATTGAACAGAAAACTAGTTTTACTGTATCTCTGTTATTTTGTGTTAAGCACCTGTTAATAATTTGTAGTCATTTCGTTCTGCTCATAAAATTCGGATCACCTTAACATGGGACATCCTTCAAAAAAGAAGCTATGAGGGACCGGGTTGGTGTTGTCTTTGCAAAGTTGACTCGAAAACAAACTGTCACCTTATTATGACATACACTTATACTCTTGAAGTATGGTAGGAAATATATCCTTTGATTGGTTTGAATGATGCTTGGAAGAGGAACTCCATTGAAGAATCCCTCATGAACTGGTGTATGGACAAAGCCATAAAGACGTATAAAGCTCTCCCTCTAACCTTAGCATGGGGAATCTGGATGGCTCTAAATTCTTATAAGCTCTTTGAGGACATGGACACCATGCCTTTGAAATGTGCTATCCAAATTTTGAACATCCTATATGCATTTCCTCAATTTAAGGAAGGATGTATCTCAAAGCACTCCCCTAAAGATGTCATAAACAATGATTTTCCTTAGTTTTTTTTTTTTTAGTTTTTTTTTTGTTCATAAATAATGATTTGCATGGCTGAAACAAACCTCTGAATCAAGAAGATAATTAGGCTCCACAACCAACAATCACCTTATTAAGATCAACATAGACAACAAATTGGCTCTTCCTCTAACCTTAGCATGGGGAATCTAGATGTCTCTAATTATAAGCTCTTTGAGGACAAGGACACCATGCCTTTGAAATGTGTTATCCAAATTCTAAACATCCTATATGCATTTCCTCAATTTAAGGAAGGATGTATCTCAAAGCACTCCCCTAAAGATGTCATAAACAATGATTTGCCTTAGGTTTTTTATTTTTTATCCATAAACAATGATTTGCACAGCTGAAACAAACCTCTGAATCAAGAAGATAATTAGGCCCCACAACCAACAATCACCTTATTAAGATCAACATAAACACCAAATTGTAGAACTTCAGGCTAAGTGTGCAACTCTAAAGCAAACAATTGTTGGTCTCATTTGCATCAATAGCATGGCTTATTCAGTGGCTAGATGTTGATGTTTGGAAAATTTCCTGACAGTCAACATGGAGATATTTCCCAATCAAGGCCCCAATTAGGTCTATACTAATTTGGGATGGCAATCATCACTGGTACGTGGGCTCGATTTCCACTAAGGGGGATTTTCTCCTTGAAAGGAGACTTTCCTTGAAGCTCTTCTAAACTACTATGCATAAAAAGAAATAACTAATCTATCTCTAATATTCTAAATCTATATTATCCTAACTAGGATATAGAAGTAGTTCATAGTATCCTAGTTAGGAGCAAGGAGAATGTTAAAAGTAGAATTAGACAATAAATCACCAAAAATAAGAATAGTCTATTATTCGTAATAATTATAAAACATAAATGAATGACAAAAGATGAAGCCAAATTATGAAAAAAATTAGATATCAAAACAACAAATGAATTACTATAAATGAGAAATAGTTCTTCATCAAAATAACTATTAACTGCAAATGTATAACATTACTTGTAGAAAATCACATCAACATTTCATCATCTAATATAATTAATAAAAATAAATATGATAGTTAAATTCCATAAATGAAAATAGTTTCAAATAGGAAATGAAATAACAAAATACAAATTCTAATCACTACAATGATATTGCCTTTCCATTAATCACTAATCACCAATCTTAGAGTCCTTCATTAAAATCAATAATAATATATAAGCAAAACTTTGGACTCTTCCGACCTAAAAGAATTTACACCGATCGCATCACTGAATGATTGCAATTGTTGAAAAACAAGAAAGAATTCATTGTCTTCTACATTGATTAAATTAACATTTCCAATCCAATTCTAATACAACAGAAATAGTTCACATTGTATGAGGTATTATAAATATCTTTGTAATCAATCTACATTTCATTTACAAAGAAATATTTTTATCACAGAAAAATAAAATATTTAAGAAAATATTTACATAATAATGTATAACTAGCACAGCAGCAAAGTCGGGTGGTGAATGTTTTTAAAACCTCATTTCATTAAAAAAAAAAACAAAAAAAAAAACACTTCAAATATGGAATAAGGCAGTTTACATTTCAACACTTTAATCAATGCCTGGTTTAATCATGTAAACTTGACAATAAAAATTTCCATAGATATTACTTCTTGTTAATCGTCTAATCGTGGTAATCATATGGTCTTAAAGTGATTTTTTAATATGATTAGGTAAATGTTAAAAAGTAAACAGGTTCACTGATATTTTCATAAATGCAAGAAAGTTATGAACAATAAATCTTATTCATTGATTTGAGAGGACCACTAAGAATATGCTAGCATCTTTTATTGCTAGCCATCAAATTAGGTTTTCAAATTAAAAGATCATTAATTGTGCACATTGCCAACACGTAAGCTTATGTACTTAACATGATCGAACTCTTCCACTGCTCAAAATGCAAACTTGCTTTTGTCATCTCAGCCAAAAAAAAATTAACCACAGCAGAATGAAACCCTTTTTCTCCATGAATTACCACCACGATGATGTGGTTCCTTCTCCTTCATCTCGACCTCCCTCTGTGACTATAGTTTCAAAAGAGTGTCTCACTGTAGCATGAGCTCCCTTCTCCTGGTCCAGCCCCCCCTCTGCGCCTCTGTGATCTCTGCTCTTTATATACGTGAGCAGGTCTTTTTCTGGAACCCAACCATAATCCAAAAACATCATCCTCGCGCTGGCCTCCAATAGACATTAGATTCTCCTGATCTTTCACGCGAGGACTGAGATTTGAAATGATTTAGGGGCCAAATTCCTCCGTGATTAATCAAAAACTCATTTTGATGCAACATAATTGTATTCCTTGTGATAAGATAGATCTTGCTTCTGTGTACTCGTGTTCTTTCTACCTCAAATTTGTGCGATCACTTCTACGACGATCTTTGTTGAATTCATGGAAAATTCCCCATGGTAATCAACACAACGATCTGATTTTCTCCATCGATTCTGGGCCCAAATCACTGCACCGTCATATCTGGTAAGATACACTTTTCTTTCTTTAGGTGTTGGCCTCAGCGATCTCGTGTGCATTAGCTTCTTCACGCATTTTCTTCGAAACCCTAACCTTGCTCCCATTTCTTTACCAGCGTGTCTTCTTTATGATATGGTGGTTCATACAACTGTTATTACACCAAACCCTAAACTGTTATTACACCAAACCCTAGGAGGTGATGCTGCCATCCAGTGAAGCTTGCG
>ML779644.1:153224-171123 GCA_009831015.1 Picea engelmannii | reverse complement strand
GTTAAAACTTTGAGCTATGGAAGCTCAATATGGAGGACCTTCTTGTAGATAAAGAACAATGGATTGATGTGGATCCTGGTACACAACCTATTGACACACAACCTACTGGTACACAATCTATTGGTACACAAACTATTAGTACTCAATCTACTAGTATGTCGAAAGAATATTGGAGAAGTTGGATAAAAGAAAATGGAGTACAATTCGAATCCGCCTCATAGATTTGATGTTACTCAATATGTCGAGAGAATCTACATTTAAGGAACTATCGGAAAAGTTGGGGATTTGTATCAGTCAAAGTCCCTGGTAAACAAGTTGTTTCTTTGAAAGAAGTTGTATCATCTTAGGATGGAAGATGGATATTCTGTGACAGAGCATCTAAATGCCTTCAATACTCTAGTAAGTCAACTTGTCTTTGTTAATATTACGATCTAAATCCCTAGGAAAATCTTTGAGGAAACGTTGGAAATGTGGTAAAGATAGGCATTATAAGAAAGATTGCAAGTCTAAGAATGTTGATAAAGCAAAGGGATCTAATGATGACTCTTCCACATATGCAAAAACCTCCACAGAAGAAGGAGGTGGTGTTCACCTAACATCTGCAGGTACACATGCAGATCGTGATGTATGGTTGATCAACTCAGGTACATCATTTCATATGACTCCTCACAGGGAGTGGTTCAATGAATATGAAAAGTACTATGATGGCGATGTCTTCCTAGGAGATGATCCGACAACCAAAATCATGGGACGTGGAGAGGTTAATTTGTTGTTGAAATATGGAAGGATTAGAACTCTCCATGGATTTCTACACATTCCATATCTAGCCAAGAGCCTAATATCTGTAAGTAAGTTGGATAATGTAGGTGTGGATACTATATTGGGAAAGGGCACTTGCAAGATGGTACAAGGAGCAATGGTGTTGATTAGGGGAGTTTGATGTGGAACTCTATACAAGTTATTGGGAAGAAATTATACTGATGGGTGTAACATTTCTATTGTCCCTGACTAGAGAAACAAAGAAGATATAATCCATACTATCATTGGAAAGAAGACCATGCCGTGGCATCAGAGACTGGGACATATTGGAGAAAAGGGCCTTCAAACACTACACAGTAAAGGTATGGTTGAAGGTATGTCTAACTGCACCTTGGATTTTGATTTCTGTGAACATTGCATACATGGTAAACATAATTGAGTAAGATTCCCATTTGGTGCTACAAGAGCAAAGGGGATCTTAGAATTGTTACATAATGATGTTTTCAGACCTCTGCTTGTTCCATCACTAGGTAAATACGTGTATAATGTTTCATTCATAGATGATTTCTCAAGGAACATGTGGATTTATTTTGTTCGGAAGAAATATGAGTTATTTGATAAATTTAAAGAGTTTAATGCTCTGGTAGAAAATTAGACAGAGAAGAAAACAAAGGTGTTGAGGGCATATAATGGTGGAGAATTTTGTGGGAATGAATTTGAAGAGTTCTATAAGAAGTGTGGTATAGCAAGGTAGAATAATACTCCATACACACCTCAATAAAATGGGGTTGCAGAAAGGATGAACATGATGTTGATGGAAAAAGTAAGGAGCATGCTCAGTGGTGCCTAGTTAGGATAAAAATTCTGGGTAGAGGCAGTGGGTATTGCATGTCACCTGGTAAATCGATCACGCTCATCAATGTTGGTGGATAAAAAACCGCATGAGGTATGGACTAGTAAGAAACCATCTCTTGACCATCTTAGAGTGTTTGGTTGTGATGCTTATGTACATGTTCCAAAGGAAAATAAGAGTAAGCTAGATAATAACGCTGAAAAGTGTATCTTTATTGGTTATAAAGATGGTATGAAAGGTTATAAACTTTGAAACCCAGAAACTAAGAAGATTGTTTATAGTCGAGATGTTGTTTTTAGAGAGGTTAAAGATGTTCCCAAATAGGATTCCTACCAAGGAAAGAAGAACTTGAGAATATAGAGTTTGAGTTGGATGATGCAAAATATGAATCAATGAAAGATGATGAATTAGAAGAAGAAGAAGCTCATACTTCAGTATTGAGGAGATCTATGAGGGAAAGAAGGAAACCAGAAAGGTATAGTCCACCTGATTTTCGTGTTAATTTTACTTTATCTATTATTGATGATGATCCCAAAAATGTCATGGAAGCAGTGGACTAAGAGGATAGTAAACTCTGGAAGAAGGCCATGATTGAAGAGATGGATGCCTTGGATACAAATGAGGCATGGGATCTAGTTGAGTTGCCAAATGGAAGAAATGCCATTGGAAACAAATGGGTGTTTAAGAAGAAGTTGAATGCATAAGGCAAAGGGGAGAAAGACAAAGCTCGGTTAGTAGCAAAAGGTTATTCCTAGTTAGAGGGATTTGAGTTTGGTGATTTTTTTTTCCTATTTCCAAGTTAACTTCTATTAGATTTCTTGTATCTATTGCTACTAATTTTGATTTTGAAGGAGAACAGATGGACGTGAAGACAACATTCCTACATGGGGATCTGCAAGAAGAAATCAACATGAAGCAACCAAAAGGTTTTGTAGTGAAGGGAAAGAAAGAGATGGTTTGTAAGCTAAATAAGCCACTATATGGTTTTCATCAATCACCTAGGATGTGGTACCAAAAGTTTGACACATATATCCTTGGACTGGGATTTGTGGGAAGCAAGGTTGATCACTATGTATATTCCAAGCAGGCTGGTAATCATTTCATTTATGTAGTGTTGTATCTCGATGACATGTTGTTGGTAGGAAATAACCTGGATGTTATCAAGGAAGTGAAATCGCAGTTATCATCCAAATTTGACATGAAGGATCTCAGTGCTGTGAACTTCATTCTAGGAATGGAGATTAAAAGAGATTGTGCAAACATGAAACTCTAGTTGATCCAAATTGGATCCTCACATAAAATATTTTGTAAAATTGTAATCAAATTGTAATCGTTATTTCTTTTCAATTTTGTCTTTTTTTTGGCAAATTTGGGTGTGGAAGTGAACCATAGCGATGGTTGGTCTTCCAAAGGAAACCATTAAAACAATGAAGGCTGGAGTGAGGAGATCAACAAGATATGAGAAGAGAATTTTTTTGGGGGGATTGAAGGAGCAGAAGCAAGAGCTCAAAAGGCGGCCTGCTTGAAGTTGATGGATGAAGGAGTTGAGAAGCATGTCCAGACTGATTGAAGGTGTACATAAGCCAATGTTATCTACAATTTGGGTATGATTTTGAGTAATAATGCATGAGATTTTTATTGTGCATAACTCACCCTCTCTTTGTAATGAATTCTTTGAGAATAATAATAAAAAAACCTCTATTGAATGATGAAATCTGTGTCTTATTGTCTCAATTTTTTTATTGTTGTGGTTGAACACTCTTTGTTCAAAATGTTTTGGTTTATTGAGCTAATGAAGGAATTTAAAGGTTGCCCCGTAGATGGTTTGTTGGGGTCGATTTATCCTTTGCTAGGCGCATTTAATTATCACAGGGGTTGATTTATCCTTTGTTGGGCATATTTAATTATCACATGGGGTGATTTATCCTTTGTTGGGAATATTTGATTCTCACATGGTCATGTTTTCCTTTTCCAGATCATTTTCTAAGCGTTGGGCATCCCAATTGACTAACATGTCAAATTAAATCCTTGTTGAGTCATTTTCTTAGAGCGGGGTGTCTTTTCATTTCCCACATATCATATAAGACGTTTTTATTCCTACCTAGGCATTTGTTCTTTTCCCACTATCCAAACTCCACATTTTCCTCATTGCTGGGTGATTCAATATGTTTGTCTATGCATTCCATTCATTGTTGGGATGTGTAAATATTCTTTGGTCAGTTGGTCTGAGTTTAGAGGGAGTTTTAGGTTTAAAAAAAATCTTGTTGCTTAACATTAACACCTCAATGTCACCTCCATGTTTCATTTAATTTTAAGCATGTGAATTCATTACTCTTGAACACTGAGCAGTGCATTAAATTCATTTCACATCCATGTTGATGAGAGGACATGCCATAGGCCCACCGTTTACAGATCATAGGGTATAAGAGAAAGTTTGTTAGAGACCTTGAAGAAGCTACCATGGGAAAATCCTTAAACAAGGAGAATCTAGAAGAGTTGAGAGACTTCAACACACATATTTAAGAGGAAATCCAATATTGGAGACAAAGAGAAGATGGGCCGGAGAAATAGCTTTCCAAGCGCTAAGACTCCTTCACTACCATGAGGACATAATTAGGCAAGAGTAGATTGCAAATCTTGAGGTTGGGGGAGAAATTCATTAAGTTGTATAATTGGCAAGAGGAGAGGTTCACCGAGGTCACTGCTCACCTATTCCATGACTAGACAATGAAGGAAGAGGCCTTGAAGAAGCTAGAAGAAGTTGTCCAAGAGACCAAGCAAGCCCCTTCCATTTCCACTACCGAAGCTAGTACCATGACATAGGAAAATATGGTAAACCCACCTTCCAATACCCTTGGTGACTTTGAGAAGCACACTAGAGGCATTGGTTCCAAGCTCACGAGGAAAATGGGCTATGATGGCCAAGGGCTAGGAAAGGAAGGCCAAGGGATTTTGATTCCCATTGTAGCTCAACAAATACCCAAGAATGAAGGCCTAGGATTTAGAGGAAAAGAAGCCATCACAAGTGCAGCTCAAACCAATTTTGTCAAGGCAAGAGGAACTAGAAAAGAGGCCATGTGCAACAAGCCACTCAAATATGCTTCTAGAATCTTGAAAGATGGAAACAAAGAGATGTTTCTACCATCCATATTCACTCCAATTCTTGGGGGACCAAGAAACCAAGCTAGTAAGCATCATCAAAGACATAAAAGGTATGGCTTAGGTTGTTTCTGTTGCAAGAAAAGGGGTCAAAAGGCTAGCGATTGTTGGCACTCTAGAAGTCCAAGCAACCTATGCAAGAACTATTGCCAGTATTGCAGATTGACTGGACATTGGGAGGCCAAATGTTAGAGGCTTCACCTAGAACTCCATCCCAAGAACTAAACATCCAAGAAGAAATCTTGGAGATTCAAGGTCAATGGGAAGGAAGAGTTACTAGAACTTGTAGCCGAAGGAGCAGTGGTTGTCCAATGACCTATTGTAGCAGTGGATGTCATCCACAACCATGCGACAAACAATAGGGTTATGCCAAAGGAAACCCTTACTATAACATCCCCGACCACCCATGTCGAGCGATGCTACTCTAGAGAACACTTTTGTTCTCTCTGCGGAACATACTGTAACGTACCCAACATCCAACTGAGCTATGCCACATAAATTTTTCGAACTACATGTAATTAAAACATATACACACAGAACTATTGCAGAAATTTATATATAAAACGTAAACATACAAATGCATTATGTAATTGGACGGATTCATACTGAAATAACAGTAAACACATACATGCAACATATATAGGTTATACCCATAACTATAAAGACAGTTATAACCACACATAGGATAAACCCATAAAAATAAACACGTAAATAATAATGCAACATGTAAATTTATCACATAGTTGACACTTATCTTGATAGTAATATCACCAACTACGTGTATACCTTCCATGAACCTCCCAGTCTTAGACCACACTGCTCATCACTCTCAGCAGTGGGTCACCCCCGAGCTGGGACTAAACTCCACTCAGGTAAAGGGATTCCTAACCAGGCTAATGACTCATAGACAACAAGAAAGACTCCGTCACAAGTGCCAACTCAAACTAGCTTCCTATAGTCCCTCATTCCCCACATGCTTGTCCCACCCTAGGAAGTGTGCCCCTTCTCTTCTCAACAATCCTTTTGCTGCCCCACTTCCTTTATGGGCTTCAACAACAGGCTTGACAGGAAGTTTCAGAGCCCTGTAGCTGTAGTTTAACACCTTCAGGAAATTGATACCCAACAATTCTCTCACCCAGAGAGATTTCTCACGGGCCTGACAACCCACCTCTTCAATATCCCACGGGCCTGACAACCCACTTCTTCAGTCCAGCTACCAAGATAACCAACTACATAAACAAGCATGGCTATGGATATAGGTTCGGGTACAATGACAGTAAAGTACAAAAGATAGCTCAATGAGTGTGTGAATGCTCATGGATGATTGACTGGCTGACTGAATGATGGAAGGAATGATGGCAAAAATTGATGGGAAATGAACTAAGTCCCAACAGTATGTATGCATGTCCCCAACTTGACACTTATCATGTTGGGAGCTACTTTGGCCCACTTGTCCCCATCTTTAGAACTTAGGATAAAATAATTATCCATACTTTATACTTTAAGAAATATTAATATAATATTCCTTTTTGGCTTAAGTTCCCTAGATTAGCTCCTTTTCCTTAACTTTTATCCCCCCCTTTCCCTAACTAATGGAGTTTAGTCCCCCATACTCTTTTATTGTGGTCGGTCTGCACGCAACGATGTATTTTATATTAATGTTGAGACATATACAAAATTAGGTGCACTGGCCTTCAACATCTAGGCTCTTCGGCCTAATAATCACAAAACTCGCTCACCAGCTTATAAAACACAGCATATACACAAAGGCTCCCTGGCCTCAAAATCGCACACCCTTAAGTTGTTGCGCGCGGTATCCTGGAATGTGCACACTTCATCATTTCACTGCGCAGTACATGCGTGCACTATGCCATGAAAGGTGCATACAAAAATGATGTCAAACAACTCACCAGCTTAAGTACATTTGTATTTACATTTACAATTGGGTTCGGCCTAGGGATATTACAATCCCCTCCCCTTATTTATGCAATATCCTTGGTGCATTATGTACACATATACAACAAAATTTTCAAAAATCCTCAAAAATATGTGGGTATTTTACCTGCATTGCATCCTCACGCTCCCAAGTAGCGTCCTCAGGACCGTACTAGGTCCATTGGACCTTTACAAGCCCTATGGATTGATTCCAGAGCTATTTGATTTTCCGGTCCATAATGTGTACCAGTTGCACTTGGAAAGCGCCTTCTTGCTCCACCTGAATCACATTCCAATCAATAACATGATTAGCATCAGGTATATATTTCTTGAGCAATGATACATGGAATACATTATGAATAGACATAGATGCAGGCAATGCAATCATATAAGCTACTAGACCAATCCTTTCTAGGATTTCAAATGGCCCACAATAGCGAGCTGCCAACTTTGAAAAATTTCCCAACTTCAGGGAACTTCTGTTGGCCTTCACTTTCAAGAATACATGGTCCCCAACTTTAAATTCCCTGTGAGTTCTGCCCTTATCAACATAAATTTTCTACCTGTCTTGGGCAACCTTTAAATTTTGTTTTATTTTCAACATTTACTCCTCCGTTTCCCTGAGTAAATCTGGCCCAACCACTGCTCTATCTGCCTGGTTATCCCATCTTACCAGTGTGTTGCACTTTCTACCATAAAGTGCCTCAAATGGGCTCATCTTTAGAGATGTTTGGTACCCATTGTTTAAGAAAACTCTACCAAGTGTAGGTAGTCTTCCCATTTTGATGGTTTATCCATCACATATATCCTCAACATAAACTCAATCACTTGATTCACCCTCTTTGTTTGTCCATCCAATTCTGGATGATAAGTTGTACTAAAGTTCAAATTTGTTCCAAATCCATTAAATAATCCCTTCCAAAATTTTGAAGTAAATTTTGGATCTCTGTTAGACACAATTGTCTTGGGTATGCCATGTAATCGAGTAATTTTTCTCATATAAATATCAACAATGTTGGCTGCCTTGTGAGTGAGCTTAACTGGAATAAAATGGGCAGCTTTAGTAAGCTTATCCACCACTACCATGATAGAATCATGTTGCTTATTTGTTTTGGGCAGTTTGGTGATAAAATCTATAGTTACAACTTCCCATTTCCACTTAGGAATGTCTAATGGTTGTAGCAAACCAGCTGGGTGTCTATGCTCAACCTTTACCTTTTGACATTCCAAACATTTGGCAATGAAATCTGCAACTTCTTTCTTAATTCCTGGCCAATAATATTGGCCCTTGACAACTGCAATAGTTTTTTGATAACCTGGGTGCCCAACCTAAGGTACATTATGCATTTATCTCAATATCATATTTTTCAATTCCTAAGAAATTGGTACATAAATTCTGCCCCTGTATATGAGAATTTCATCATCATCTAGCTTGTATTCTTCAATTTTCTGCTGCAAATTACCTTGCTGTAATTTTGCCACTAATTCCTTGTATTGCAAATCTAATTTTGCAGCCTCTATAATTCCGTGTTTCAAATATGATTGGTACATGCTAATGGTTGTAGCATGCATTTCATGCACTCTTCCGCTAAGTGCATCAACCATTTTGTTCTCTTTCCCCTTTATATGCTTTATATCAAAGTCATATTCACTTAGAAATTCTAACCATCTGCTTTGCCTAGCATTTAGAGTTGGCCAATTAAATAAATATTTCAGACCATTATGGTCTGTCCTTAGTTCAAAGATTTTCCCCATGATGTAGTGTCTCCATTTCCTCAAGGCATGCACTATGGTTTCCAAATCCAAATCATGAGTGTCATAATGTCTTTCATGCTCCTTCAACTTCCTTATTCATAACATATAACAAACCCATTTTGACCGAGGACTCCACCAAGTCCTTCTTTACATGCATCTGTGCAAACAATGAAGCCTTCATTTGGGTCTGCAATCGTTAGTATTGGAGCACTTGTCAATAATTGTTTCAAGTGTTGGAAACTCTTTTCACAATCCAATGTCCACTGAAACTTCACACCGTTCTTTTGTAAGGAAGTGATTGGGTGTGCAATCTTTGAGAATCCTTCAATAAATATCCTATAGTAGTCTACAAGGCCCATGAATGATCTGACCTCTGTCACATTCTTTGGAGTTGACCATTCTCTAATGGCTTCTATCTTCTCAGGATCCACTGCTATTCCATCCTCTAAAATGATATGTCCCAAATAATGATTTTGCTTTTGATAAAATGAGAACTTGCTTAATTTGGCATACAATTGATGCTCCCTTAATACTTGCAACACCATCCTCAAATGATGCTCATGCTCTTCTTCTGATTTAGAATATATAAGTATGTCATCCAAAAAGGAAATGACAAACTTGTCTAAATATTCTCGGAAAACACCATTCATTAAGCACATGAAAACAACTAGTGCATTTGACATCCCAAATGGCACCACTGTGAAATCATAATGACCATACCTTGTCCTGAAGGAGATCTTGCTGATATCTTCCTCTTTAATCCTTACCTGATGGTATCCCGACCTGAGATCTATCTTTGAAAATATCTTTGCATCTTTCAATTGATCAAAGAGATCATCAATCCTTGGCAGAGGATACTTGTTCTTTACAGTCACTTTATTCAACTGTCTGAAATCAATGCACAATATTAATGTCCCATCTTTCTTCTTCATGAACAAGATTGAGGCACCCCAAGGTGACACACTTGGGTGTATATACCCCTTCTTCCTTTGATCCATCTTTAATTTCTTTTTGTCTTCCCAAGCTTTTTGGAAAGTTGGCCTTGCTTTTTGCTGATCGTATAGGCATTTATCCCGCCTTATGGTCTCCTCTAATGTCTTGAGATCATCAGAATGTATTTTGTCACTGATGAATGATGGCAGTCCACTCAACTACCTTTGAATCTTAACTATCTCATCCTTGATGAAAGAGACATACTTCAACAGTTCTAAAAACCTTCTCTCACATTCATCTATGGTCATACTCCCAAGATTGAATTCAAAGAACTCTTTCATTTTCTTGTCATAGTATCTCTTAGTCAAGTATTTCTTCTCAAAATACTTCTTGAATTCCTTCCAAGTAACACTTTTCTCTTTAATGTGTTGCACCTGCACAAGCTGATCCCACCACATGGATGCCTTTCCCTTGAGTTAATAGATGGAAATTCTACCTTCTGCATGAGAAGAATAATTATGCAATTAAAAATACTTTCTCATGCCCAATAACCATGTCTCTGCATCTTCATCCTTCTTGTGCTCACCATCAAATGTAGGAGGTTTGATTTTGTTCATTTCACCTTGTAGCTCATCCACCCTAGACCTCTTATTCTTCCTAACAGGGGATGGAATTGAGTTGTTGTGTGCCCTCTTATTGGAATGCCTCAATGAGTTATGGTGTTTTATGATAACATTTCTTGTTATTCTTTTCTCATCAAGAGACCCGTGACTTCCTGATTTGCTTGAGCCACTCTCCTTATCCAATTTATTTCTATTATGTTCAAGCCCTACATTGACTTCATGTTGAAGTCATCTTGTTGCTCCTTGGCTCTTATAAGTCTTTCATTATCAACTTTATGGCTTTGGACATACTTCTGTAAATTTTTAATGGTCTCTACCATGTTCATGTTTTCATCCCTTCCTTCTCCATGTCCATTAGAGTTTGTTCCTTCAATGCCCAAATGGACATCCATCCCTCTAATCTCATCTTCCTGGCTGTAAGTCCCCTGTGCCTCTTCCATTCCTATGGAATCTGTTCTAATCCTGATCTAATCTAGTTGTTATTAACTCTACAAAATGTGCAACCAACAAAACTTTGTAAGGATAACTCACTCAACAATTTAATGAAAATATGAACCATTCTGGTTCAATAATATATCAAAATTTTTTCTTCTGATTTCTAAAAAATTGGATTCCCAGATCAATTTTCTGGGTGAACGATTATATTCTACTTTCCGATACCTTTCCAATGCTTTTTTCCATGCTCAATTCCGAGTCTTGAGCAAAACGTTATGGCTATTTGAAGCCCATTAATTTTTCTGTTCACACATCAACTTGGCGCAACTATGCGCTGCAATTATGTATTTTTGCACCTACTCCATGGATTTTTTTGTAGGATATCAATTGGGTTTCTTCATATTCATATTATGGACACTCTGTCCAAGTTTCACCTTTTTTTGGGTTCCGGGCTGCTAGTTATAGCCTGCTGAAATTTTAGGCCAATTCATGTTTTTGGTCTGGAATGCTACAGGTACCTTATTTTCCATGTTAAGCATTTTTAACACGCCCAAAAATTTAATTCAGCTCTGGTATTATCTTCTATGGTGCAATATATTTCTATTGACTGCTCCTGCATCTCAATTGGATTCCAGAGCAGAAAGTTATGGCCCTTTGAAGTTAGTTGGGTCTTAAAATTTACCCCCCACTGTTTGTGTTGTAACTTTCTCATAAAAGTTCCATTTGATGAACATTTTACACCATTAGAAAGATCTTTCTGAGATCTTTTATTTGAAATGAAGAGACATAGTGTACCTTGATAGACTCTGTTCTCGTGGTTTTTGAGTAGCTAAAAACGCTCTTAAGGGCCTCAAATACACGTTGCAAAAATATGACATTCAAATAGTATAAAATGTCACGGAAATTCACTGGTTTTCTGTTGTTGTTCACCATCCAAACGACTTCGCGTGCACAAATTTCAACCTGTACACCCATATGTAACATGCACAACACCACCACAAGGTAATTCATGCTCTGCACACTTATAACCACTGTGCATTACTTCTCTGTTGCGCCAATAACTGGCGCGCACTACTTTTGTGTTGTACGACAATACCACTGTGCAAGATTTTGGTTCTTGCACTATTACCTATTGCGCGCAATTTTAGTATCACACGCTGAGATTCCGCATGCATTTCACTCTATATGCTGCACCATGCCAAAGTTTAGTACGCCCCCACCATGCAACACTACTTCGTGCACACCATTAACTAAACTCTCGCATGACAACATATACCCATATTGCGCGCACACCAACCAAACTCCTTTGCGCTCTGCCCATACTGTGCACACCACGCGCGACATTAATATGTGTGTGCACACCGCGCACACCTTTATGTGTATACACATCGCGCAATGCTAAATTTAGCGCACGCATCTGCACACCAACATTTTTCCGCGCGGAGCCAAAATTTAGTGCGCGCTCCCGCACACCAACATTTTTCCACGCAGTGCCAAAATTTAGCGCGCACACCAGCATGCCAACATTTTTCCGTGCCATGCCAAAATCACGCGCGCACCAGCATGCCAATATTTTTCCACGCGATGCCAAATTTGTACATATCACAACTTTTTACTGTGCATCATGCATTTTAGTGCGCCCACCTGCGCAGATTCATTTTTATGCGCATCGATTCCTCGTGAATTCCACTGCAGAAATTGGGGCTTTTTCCTAACTTTTTCCCCATTTCTACCATAGACATTCTGCAACTATGAAATTTTTTCAATTTCACCCCGATAACACTAGTTCAACCTCTGCAACAACAAATCGTTGCGGTTTGACATTTCTAGAATGTTTTTTTCCCAAACTCAAGTCACGAATTGAGAATTTTAATTACTAATCTCGCTCCAATTGTCATGGCTTTACTGTAACTTCAAATTCGACCAATTCTACGTCCGAATTTGCTAGAATAGATATTAAATCTGGAATATTTCACCACTTGGCCAAATTTCTCAATTTTCCCATGAATTTAACAACATAAATTGGGGCTTTTTCCCAATTCTGTGTCGTTGCTTCTAATTTTTACCATGGACGCTCTACAAACTGAAATTTGGCCACTTCAGAATTAATACTCTGTGTAATTTCGCTTCAATTCAACTTATTCGGCCCATCCAGGCTCAGTGTTGAAAACTGAAGCTCTGATACCATATTGTAACATCCTCGACCACCCATTCCGGGCCATGCTACTCCAGAGAACACTTTTGTTTTCTTTGCTGAACATACTGTAACATACCCAACATCCAACTGAGCTATGCCACATAAAGTTTTCGAACTACATGCAATTGAAACATATACACACAAAACTATTGCAAAACTTTATATATAAAACATAAACATACAAATGCATTCTGTAATTGCACGAATTCATACTGAAATAACAGTAAACACATACATGCAACATATATAGGAAATACCCATAACTATAAAGACAGTTGTAACCACACATAGGATAAACCCATAAAAATAAACACATAAATAATAATGCAACATGTAAATTTATCACATAGTTGACACTTATCTTGATAATAATATCACCAACTGCGTGCAGACCTTCCATGAACCTCCCAGCCTTAGATCACACTGCTCATCAATGTTAGCAGTGGGTCACCCCAGAGATGGGACTAAACTCCACCCAGGTAAAGGGATTCCTAACCAGGATAATGGCTCATAGACAACAAGAAAGACTTTGTCATAGGTGCCAAATCAAACTAACAACCTACAATCCCTCATTCCCCACATGCTTGTCCCACCCCAGGAAGTGTGCCCCTTGTCTGCTCAACAGTCCTTCGGCTGCCCCACTTCCTTTCCGGGCTTGAACAACAGGCCTAATAGGAAGTCTCAAAGCCCTGTAGCTATAGTTTAGCACTTTCAGGAAATTGATTACCAACAATTCTCTCACCAAGAGAGATTGCTCATGGGCCTGACAACTCACCTCTTCAATATCCCACGGGCCTGAAAACCCACTTCTTCAGTCCAACTCCCAAGCTAACCAACTACACAAACAATTATGGCTATGGATACATGTTCATATGCAATGACATGAAAGTACGAAAGATAGCTCAATGAGTGTATGAATGCTCATGGATGATTAACTGGCTGACTGAATGATGGGAGTAATGATGGAAAGAATTGATGGGAAATGAACTAAGTCCCAACAATATGTATGCATGTCCCCAACTTGACGCTTTTCATGTTGGGAACTACTTTGGCCCACTTGTCCCCATCTTAATAACTTAGGATAAAATAATTATCCATACTTTATACTTTAAGAAATATTAATATAATATTCCTTTTTGGCTTAAGCTCCCTAGCTTAGCCCCTTTTCCTTAACTTTTAACCCCCCCTTTCCCTAACTAGTGGAGTTTATTCCCCCATACTCTTTTATCGTGGTTGGTCTACGCGCAACGATGCATTTTATATTAATGCTGAGACATATACAAAAGTAGGCGCACTGGCCTTTAACATCTAATCTCTCCAGCCTAATAATCACAAAACTGGCTCACCAGCCTATAAAACACAACATATACACAAAGGCTCCTTGGCCTCATAATTGCACACCCTTAAGTTGTTGCATGCCGTATCCTGGAATGTGCACACTTCATCATTTCATTGCGCAATACATGCGTTCACCATGCCATGAAAGGTGCATACAAAAATGATGTCAAACAACTCACCAGCTTAAGTACATTTGTTTTTACATTTACAATTGGGTTCGGCCTAGGGATATTACACTTACTCAAATCTTATCTTCCATCCTACAATAGAGGCCTTCTTTCTTTCAAATTTGTCAGAGTCTACTTGATGATAGGAGAAGAATAAGATTGAAGGAGTGGAAGATTTTGGGGACCAAAATCCTGCAAATGGGGAGGTGTGATCCTAATTGGATCCTCACCCAAAACATTTACTAAAATTGTAATAAACTTGTAATCAATATTTCTATTCCATTTCGTCTTTTTTTGGCAAAGTTGGAAGTGGAAGCGAACCATTGTGATGGTTGGTATTTCAAAAGCAACCATTAAAAAAATGAAGGCTGGAGTGACGCGATCAATGGGATATGAGAAGAGAATTGGGGGGAAAAACTTGAAGGAGAAGAAGCAAGAGCTTGAAAGGCATCCTGCTCGAAGTCGATGGATGAAGGAGTTGAGAAGCCTATCCACATTGAGCGAAGCTGTCCATAAGCCATGGTTATCTACAATTTGGGTCTGCTTGTGAGTAAAAATGCATGATATTTTGATCGTGCATAGCTCACCCTCCCTTTGCAATGAATTCTATGAGAATAATAATAAAAAAACTCCATTGAATGATTGAATTTGTGTATTATTGTCTCAATTGTTTTATTGTTGTGTTCGAACACTCTTTGTTCATAGTGTTTTGGTTTATTGAGCTACTGAAGGAATTTAATGGTTTCCTTGTAGATGGTTTGTTGGGGCTGATTTATCCTTTGTTGGGTGTATTTAATTATCACATGGGTTGATTTATCCTTTGTTGGGCGTATTTAATTATAATAGGGGTCGATTTATCCTTGTTTGGGAATCTTTAATTATTACATGGCCATTTTTTATTTTTCCAGACCATTTTCTGAGTGTTGGGTATCCCAATCGACTAGTGGGTCAATTTATATCCTTGTTGAGTCATTTTCTTAGAGATGGGTGTATTTTCATTGCCCACTTATCATACAAGACATTTTTATTCCTACTTGGGCGTTTGTTCTTTGCCCATGAGACAAACTCCATGTTTTCTTCATTGTTGGGTGATTCAATCTATTTCTCTATGCGTTCCCTTCATTGTTGGGCCGTATAAAGAGTGTTTGCTCAACTGGTGTGGGTTTAGAAGGAGTTTTGGGTTTTAAAAAAGTCTCGTTGCTTAAAATTAACACCTCAGTGTCACCTCCATGTTTCATTTAATTTTGAGCACATACGTTGATTACTCTTGAATGTTGAGCAATGCCATAAATTCATTCTGCATCCATGTTGATGAGACAGACATGCCATAGGCCCACCATTTATGGATCACTAGTTGAATAAGAGAAAATATGTTGAGACGATGTTACAGAGGCTTAATATGCTGGAAAGCAAACTGGTCAAGGTTCTTATTCTCGTAGGTTTAAATTTATCTGCAGATCAGTGTCCCAAGACACAAGAAGAGGAAGAGGACACGTCCCATGTTCCATATTCTAGTGTGGTTTCTAGTTTGATGTATGTAATAGTCTATACAAGACCAGACATTGCACATGTAGTGGGAGTTTTGAGCATGTATATGTCAAAACTAGGGAAGGAGCATTGGACAACAATAAAGAGGGTTTTCAGGTATTTGTGTGGCACTTCTAGTTATGGATTGTGCTACCAAGGAAGACTAGGATTGGATAGAGTATTGGACATACATGGGTTTGTTGATGCAGATTGGGATGGAGATTTGGATCATAGAAGATCAAAAAATGGGTACGTGTTTAACATATTTGGAGGAACAATCAGTTGGATGAGAAAAAGACAGGTTGTAGTGGCACTCTCAACTGCACATGTTAAATACATGGTAGGTACTCATGCATGCATCGAAGCGGTATGGTTATAGAGATTGTTTTCAGGTATTCGGTTAGTGCAACAAGCAATGATATTAGATTGTGACAGTCAGAGGGCAATATTCAAGGCAAAGAACCCAAATTATCATTCAAAGACAAATCATATTGATGTTCAATATCACTTTGTGAGAGACATGGTTGAAGACAAGAAGGTGTTGCTGGAGAAGGTTGACACTTTGAAGAATGTTGTAGATTCATTGACAAAGTTTGTGAGCACTAAGAAGTTCACCTAGTGTAGAGAAACACTGGTCACTGCTACCCTGTATTGTTGTCTATGTAATCCTGTGACCCCCTATATGCAAATAAAACAACAAGTGGGAGAATGTTGTGTATGTGTTATATTCTTTGCATGTGTGTGGGTGTGTGTGTCAGATTTGACGACAACATCTGACGATCCCATTACTTTTTGGTGTACGCCTGTGTTGGGTGCTAACTCGGGGGGCAGGCTTGAGCCCCTTAACCTTAGGCAAAGCCTTCGGCTTTAGGGAAATGCCCCAATTTTTTTGGGCGGTTTTCTATTTTGGCATTTTTTTTCGTTATTTTTAGCGGTTTTCTAAATTAATCTTGGATTAAGGGATTATGGTTTTGGTAGTTGTGGAATACCTAAAATATTGTATATATTGTATTGTGAATGGTGAAATTAATAAAATTAAGAGTTGAGATGTGCACCCCCAAAGAAGGTTGGTTTTCTCCTGGTTAAGGGTTTCCAACGTAAATCTCTATATACTATGTGTATGAGCCATTAATTAATTCTGTTTTTCTTAAGAATTTGTATGCATTGCTTTACTTCATAGGTTTAAAACTTACAAAAATTGTGTACTAGGTGTATGAAGGTTGGATTAAGGTTCTCTCTCTCTCTCTCTCTCACCTTAATCCAACCCTCAAAGTACAATCTTTCTATTTGGTCCAACTGTCAAAGCATAATGTTTCCCTATTCAAACTATCAAAATGTAATGTTTAAACTTAGCTAATTGTAAATTGCAAAATATTGAATACACATTGAAAATGATTCATTTGCATATGGATGTATCAATGATTGTTGCCTTTGAAGTACGTGCACACACACACAATGCATTATATGGAATGTGAGAACTAGAATTTTTGCACTCAATCCCTTTGATTTGGGTTCTATTACCTTACTTATTTTTAGCATAACACTTGTTTCCCATCATTATTGTTGTTGATTTCCATGTGTTGGTTGGTCTTATTAGTGATTAGTAGCGTGTCAATGCAAAGCCTCCACGATCCGTCCTTCTTCCGTATGAAAACAACAGGTGCACCCTACGGTGACACACTAGGACGTATCAATCCCAGGTCCAACAACTCCTTCAGTTCCATTTTCAACTCTTGTAACTCCGGAGTCGACATCTGATAAAGCGTTCTTGCTATCGGTTCAGTCCCCGATTTTAGGTCTATGGTAAACTCCAATTCTCTCTCCGACAACATCCTAGGTAACTCCTCCGGAAACACATCCGCAAACTCTATCACCACCAGAAGGTGTTTTAGGCCTTCCGCTACTCCCTTATCGTTTAACACAAGGATCACATAAAGCTTGCACCCCTTGCGCATACTCTTCCGTAGCTGTAAGGAAGAGATGAACCTTAGGGAAACTCCCTGGTTCCTGCCTACAATCACACATCTCTGTCCCTCATCATCGACCAAGCTCAACCGTTTCATCTTATAGTTGAGTATCGCCTCATGCGATTCCAACCAATCCATACCAATCACGACATCATAAGATCCTAAGATCGTGACGTACAGGTTGGCCCTCGTGACAAACTCTCCCAGGTTAAGGACACAGTCCGTAACCTTTCCTCCGACCGTATGATTGG
>ML779644.1:141276-153163 GCA_009831015.1 Picea engelmannii | reverse complement strand
GAAATGAAACTCTCGGTAGCACCGAGATCTATCAAAATACTAAGGGTCTGGTCAGTGACAGTACCTGTCGTCTTGAGCACAGTTGACTGATGCTCTGCCTGGCGGTTATTCATCGCTGCATGAATCCAATGGGCCTTGCCCATATCTCCCACGGTAGTGGGTCCGGCCGATCCAGTCGCTCTAGTCCTCTCCACAGGGCAGTCGCGCTGGTAGTGTGGCTCTCCACACGTCCAACACCTCTTCTTCGACCCAGTAGTCTTGGTACCCGAAGTAGAAGATGACGACCCACCGGCCTGGAACCCTGGTTTATTTTGCTGAATAGGCCTAAACTGCTGCTACTGCACGCAATGCTGCTGCTGATGCTCTAGTCTCCGATAAGGTGTCTGCTGCTGAGGTGTCGGTCGCCGAGGTGTAGTGAAAGTGGATCCCCTCTGGAAGCCACGATATCCTGGCGTATGTCTCGATGGTGTCTGTTGTCGCTGTGTTCCAGTTGAAACCTGCCCTGCTGGTCTCGCTGGAGTCTTGGTCTGACCCCCACTGACAAGATCCTCCTCTGCTATGAGGGCCTTCTGGATGACATCGTGCAAGGTTTGAGGCATCAAAATCCTAACCTTTTCACGCAGGCTGCCGTTAAGGTCGAACACGAACTTGTTGACCTTAAGTTTCTCCGTGTTAAGCTGCGGAGCATACCGGAGCAGCTCCATAAAACATGCCTCGTACTCGGGCACCGTACGACCTCCCTGTCGTAAGGCATTGAACTCATTGAGCTGACGCTCAATGAATTCCTCTGAAAGATACCTCTCTCGGAATCATTCCTCAAACAGTTCCCATGACACCTCTTCGACGGCCATGTTCAGTTGCGGTAGGAGCGTCTTCCACCATAGAAAAGCGCTCCCCTTTAGTTGAAATACCTCCATGTGGACCTTCATGTTGGAGGTGTAATCACGAGGTGCGAAGCACATCGCCATGTTCTCCAACCATGCCTTGGTGGCTGAGCCATCCGGGGCACTAAAGAACTCGAGAAATTTGACCTTCTCAAGTTCACGGTGAATTCTACCAGTACCGACTGGAGCGCGTGGTGGAACCTCAGCAGGTGCCGACACTTTGGACTCATCTCTGTCCAAATGCCTGATCAGTGCCTCGGACATGCGCTGAAAAGATCTCATCATTCTAACTACATCGCCAACCGCTATCTGCTCCTGTTCGAGAACCTGCTCATCTCCTTGGGGTTTAGACCCCTCAGGCATGGATGCTACTGGAGGTGTCGCCCCTCCTCCCCTAGCACCCCGTCGTCTACCTCCGCGACGTCCTCTAACCATGATTACCTGCACGCACACAATCAACTCGATTAGCAATAGTATAATCCAATCATGTCAACGAAAGCCGTAGCGATCCCAAGTCGCGGGTCGAACCCGCTCTGATACCATATGTAACGAACCTCCCATTCGTCACGACATCTACCTTCCAAAACAAGTGCAATATTTTTTTTTTATTGTGTGTGCGTGTGTACAAGGGAAATAAATACATTATACTCTGCGTAACAATGCGACGACGAACATGTCACATGCAACGGTGAAAACAACATAACGACCCAAGACACACATCAATCATCATGAAGCAATGAGTGATAATCAACCGACAAAAATAAAAAGACTAACTACCCATCTGTCCTATCCTGCAATGGTTAGGACCTCTAGGACACATAAGTAACGCTCAAGCCCAGGTTCCCATCGATTTTGACCATTTAAGGTCTTAGGGCTGGTGACTGTTCTGAGGAACAAGGAGGTGTCTACTTCCCACTCGACACAAGTAGACCAAGCCTACTAAGCTAAAGACAATACATACCCAAAAAGATCGCAATCAACAAGGTTATCTACATTAAGGAAATTTACGGTAGTGAATCATTATTAACTCTGTAACTTACTTGCTACTATTACAGTATTGCATGGGAGGTGTACTTTTAATCCAATTACAAGACAATGGCAATTAATAAAGCAAGTAAGGTAATTAACACATCTTATTCCAACCTCCATTACGAGCCCTGCAATGCATGTCTAAAGTGCATAATGACATCAAGGTGTAATCTAAATTTAGTCTTAAAACAAATCAGTTGCACAATTTTAAATCACCGTGTCATCAGAGTGCTAGCTCAATCAATTGCCTTAAATTGTTATTAATGTCATAAGTATTCTATTTGGAAATCATGATCTAATAATCATGTAGTTATATATAACAATATATCAAAATAGATTATTCACCCCTTAACCATCCTTACACTAATTTCCTCATCCCAAATTAATAATAGTAATAATAATTGTTATTATTATTATTAATTAATAAAATAACATCTCATTACTTTAAACATGTTAATCATAAAAATCTTAAACCATAAAAATCTTAACCATTCATGACCATATAAAGATATTTAAATACAGATTTGGTAATACTCGTACATCTCATCCATTCTGAATAAATAAAGAATCTACACTATAATGGTTCATGTACTTTTCGACACACCTATAACATTTTTCGACACACCTATAACATGACAAAATAATAAAAATTCGATTAAAAGATATTATTGACTAAATAAGGCGAAGATTGGGGCAGTAACTGCACTGGGAGTGAGTATAGCTGCAAAGCAATTTCAAGTTTTATAATTATTTTAGGTTATCCCTTTTTCAAGGGCTCAGTTCAAGCATAAAGAAAGTATCATAGTGTGATTGTGGAATTATATAATGTTCTGGAGAAACTTTGTCGTTGTCAACCGGATATGCATGTTTATAATCAATAAAAATTGAATAACAATTACTTACTCAATTTAAATAATAAATCAACAACCATGTATAAATTGAAACTTTGGTTAGTACAGAGATATCTAAAATTCAAGACAACTAAAAAGGTCGATGCTAAACTCCAGTTATAGTACTCCTACACTACTAATAACAATGTTGGTAGCGAACTCTAGCAACAATGCACTTAAATCAGGTATAATTATATAACGATTTAATATCTGTTCAACTAAAATTTTCTTTCATCAATGATAATCACCCAAAGGAAACAAGTAACATTAACTTAAGGGTAAACCTGAACATACCCACTATGTTAAACTTAAACATAACAGATTTAACAATACAAAATTTAAACCATCAGTATATAAAAACAAGTCCAATGGAACATCATTCCATTTATCCAGGTAGACATAACCATATTTCATGAACCATAAATGTGCTCTATCATAAAAGCTTTTAAAAACTAGAGACCATGACCTCAAGCTATTAGGCGAACCTTCCTTGAGACAAAGAAAACAGGCTGGACATCTAGGCGGTAGTTAAGGTAATGAGATGTTTTAATGAGATTTCAAAATCAGGTCCAGAATAAGCTTCCCAACGCACGCCCACGCGCTGGCCCTCATGCCAACCAGTAAAGACAGTCAATGTTCCTTACTTCACTCAAGTCGCCACACCGATTTAAATTATTGTTGTGAAGTCAGAGTGCAAGGGAAAAGGGAAATCACCTGGAGGATTTACAAGTAAACGCTGGGTGAATCTTCATCAATAAAAATGCTGATAAAAGGGCAAAATCTGGGCAATGGATTGATCACAGTGTTCTAAAATTCCCTCAGGCAAACACAAAGATAAGTAGTCGAAAATCGTGTGGGTATCCTCCACCAAATCGCAGAGAAATACAACACCCAAAATAGAGAGATATGTGGTCAAATCAAGTGGGTTTACTCCACCAAAATGCAGGGAAATGCAAACAAAAAAAATGCAGAGAAAGGTGTTGAATCGAGTGGGTTTCCTCCACTGAAATGCATGGAAAAAAAATAACACCAAAAAAAACCGCCTTGGTGAATTTTCCCAATGAATTCGATCAGGTAAGAACAAGTCTCGCTCAGGAAAAAGAAGCGCAAGTACCCAATAATAAGATGCAAATAAAAAAAAATGTTATGGTAGGATAACTACTACCGCAGAGAGATTTTAGTGGAGAAACGGGGTAGTGTAACGAATTTATAATGTTAAAAATCATAATTTGCAAATCACCCTTGCACAGGTGGTGAATTAACGCAGGGTACAGTGCCACAAACAACTTTCAGAGGACAAGAAAATCGCAAGTCATATAGATTTCAAGCACGAAACTAAGTTTATCTCTCCAAGAAAAAACGCAGACAAAACAAAAATGTAAGGCATAGCTGTAGATCACACAAAACCAAGGAAGGTCGACAATGCCGAGATCATAAAATCTCTTTTTATCCAATATCGACATGCAACAACAGAGTTAAGAAGAAATATTTTTATATCTGTCACACAATTAAAATCGTCGAAGAACAGAAAAAGAAAACCAGTCAATTCGACGAGAACCCAAGAAGATTTAAGTCAAGTATTTATCATCTCACAAGCCAATATAAAAATGCTGATAACATTAAGAGAGGGCCAGGGTCCTAATACCTTCTATCATGAAAAAATGAAAAGCGTACCGTTGCCTGATCGCCTACTCTGAGTGACGTCCATGTGCTCCTTGCCACTCCTGCTCGCCGACTGTCGAGACCTCACCGGTACCTCCCAACCAATGCTAGGGGTACTCTTCTTCCCCCTTAGCCCCCCGAGCCACAAAGGGGCCACACACTATTCAGATGGTACATCTAGCTCCCAACTCGCCTCGCAAGGCCGAGCTACCACTCCTCTCCGAGCTGGGAAATCCCAACTCCCACAAGTACATCAGTCAAGTCACTAATCCGGCAGTGTAACGTTACACTAACAACCAATCCCCTTTCTTCCTTCTCCTCCCTCTCTTTTATAGAGTTTTCCAACCTCCTTTCTTTCCCTAAATATCATTTAATTTAAGTTTTAATAAAAATTCCTAAAAATTCTCCTTTGTACAAGTGTCATCCATCCCCCACGTTTCTCCATTAATTATTTTCTTTTAATTTATTAATTGCCTTATTTTCCTCACCCACCTAGAGTTACTCCTAAAATTACTCCTAGGTGTCCCTAGATTCCTTTACAGGTTTTAAAGGCTTTCCCTATCAAGAAGTTGCTATTTTAGTTCAATTTAGAAGGTTCTTAAATGCAGATTCTTTACTAAGTTGACCTCCCGCTTTTTACCATAAGTTCCCCTCTTTCCCTTTTTATGTTGCCACATTCCCTAGTTTCCTAATTTTTATATTTCCTTCTTTCCCCTTTTTATTAGAGCCAAAAATGACAATTGTGCAAGTTAACCTCCCTTCCCTTTTATTATTAATTTATTATTTTTTTTAAACTATCATAAGTTAAAGTAATTAATTGCCTCTTTACGTTTTACATCCACACATTTTATTTAATTCTTAATCTCTTCATGTTACCAAAATTTTTATGAACACCCACAAATATTACTTAAGGAGTTTTAAATTTTATTATTATATATATATATATATATATATATATATATATATATATATATATATATATTTTAGAAAGGTAGACAAAATTTTACGCCTAGCGAAGTTTTAGACTTAGGACTAAGATTCTGAACTGGGCGACATTTTAATTAGGGAAGTTGTTTGAAAATTTCTTAATGAGATATTTGTCTTAGGTCCATCTAGGTTCGTTCCTTTATCATCATCAACACGATGTGCCCTTCAGGACGCACTACGTGCTCCAAGGGTGTCACTCGCCTCTTTTGTTTCTTTTGCACGACGTGCCCTTCAGGACGCACCACATGCTCCAAGGGTGCCACTTGCCTCATTTGTTTCTTTGGCGCGACATGCCCTTCAGGACGCACCACGTGCTCCAAGGGTGCCACTCGCCTCTTGACTGATTGGTAGACATCAATAACCCTTAGAGTCAACACTCCGCCAAGTGAACTTGTGGGAGACTAAGGGATTCTAAGGAATAAGGCCCCCGCCTTATTGCATGCCCCTTAGAATCATCGTGAGAGACTGTCGCAGTCTGCCCTCACGACATCATGGGTCCTCTCTAACTAGGTAATCATTAACCTATAGTTTGAGCCACGACGAGAGTGCCAGTAGGCCGTGGCAGGGCTACTGTCCACACCTCTCCCTCAACCTCTCTAGTAGTCGTGTGTGACCCCTTTACTCCATATGTGAGTTTGGTCGACAAGCTATCGTCAGCCTGCATCATCAACAAATCATGTCAGAACATGTCCACATCATATCATCTAATCAAAATGTATTAATATCACCGTAAAACAATCAAACCCCAATAGCCCACTCCCTGACTCGATCCAGAGTCCAAGGGGTTCCATCGATGCCTCTACATACTCAAGGTCCAAAACCCTGCACACTCAGTAAAACCGAGTCAATAGCACCTGTCTATGTCAATGTAGTAAAACAACATGTCAATCTACCCATAACACATCATAATCAAAGTCAAATGTTTTAATATCATAATAATCCAGATCACTTGCGAGCAAGTGTCCTCAAAGAATAGGTTCACTTAGTGCGCCAGAGGGGGATGTTACATCTTAGTTACCATAAATTTGATAACTCCTTCCCTTACCTCCAATAGCATATTGTAGAGATTTGTCAGCTAATCTTTGCATTTTTTTTTTCTTAGCGAAGTTTCTTTCACCCCTGTGTTTTTCCTTTTTGCACAATTTGCCCATTGTGTTTTCTCTTGGCGCTTTTGTTCTTTGATGTTCTCTGTGATTTCTTCTTTTCCCCCAACGATTTTTACCTAGAAGAATCTCTGCACTTTCTTCTTTTCCCTCAACAATTTTTGCCAAGAAGAACCTCTGCGATTTCTTCTTTTCCCTCAACGATATTTACCCAGAAGAATCTATGTGATTTCTTCTTTTCCCTTAGCGATTTTTTCCAAGAAGAACCTCTGCGGTTTCTTATTTTCCCTCAACGATTTTAAAATAATGTGTATCATTCGAGATTTTTCTTTTCCCCCGACAAATTTAAATTAATGTGTATCATCTGAGATTTTTCTTTTCCCTCAACGAATTTAAACAATATGTATCATCTGAGATTTTTTGTTTCCCTCGACGATTTTAGATTAAGGTGTATCATTTGAGATTTGTTCCCTCATCAATTTTATAGAATGTGTATCTCTGCTCTTTAATGACGAAAAGGAAATATATTTCCTTCTCCCCAATGCGGTTGGGCCAAGGATTTATCTTTGCACTTTAATGACCACCTGGACTGTGTTTTCTTCCTTCCTCCCATGGCAGATTTGTCATTACGTGTGTTTGACGGATATCATAAACGAAACTAGTTTTTTTTAATTATATTGAATACTCTCACTGACTCGGTAAATGTCCTTGCAATGATGTGCAATAGGTAAAACAAATGACAACATGTAATCAATAATGGTATGTGTTAGGATACTTATGGTTTCAATTGAATAACCTCAAATTTTAATCTAATGATATATCGTATGTACTTGGAAATATATAAATTAATTACTCTTTTTCTATTTGAAAATTTGGACAATTAATGATTATATATGCTAGACTATATTGCAAATTGAATAATCTCAGATCCAATCTACTATATATACAATTAATTTCCATTACACCATGTTTTTCAATTGCACATAATTTCTTAATATTTGATTTTATCTAGGAAGCAAGGTAAGATCTTTTTAAGAGGTAGATTATCATTAATATAAGGGATGTAAAATTTAAGATTTACTAACTCCTAATTATGTTCTAAAATAATTTTTATATGTAATCTTGTATCACTCTTTTTAGTAAGCATTATGTGGTATTGTCATGGAAGGATCATAAAATCCTAATTATGAAAATGCTAGATGCTTATGATACATGTTCATTGGACAACGCCATTTAATAATATTAATGCATGTAAATTTTAGTTGGACTATTGTTGAATTGTATCATAGGTGGTATTGACGTCATTTACTTGAAGTATGTTGTAGTAGTTTTACTCTTACGCCATTAAATGAGTTAATGTATGATCGTTTAAGTGATGAGATCTCTTTGCGCAATGAATTAGATTGATGATACTCTTGTGCCTTAAATTAATGTGATGCATGATTGGATTTATGCAATTAGACTTCTTTGCACAATGAATAAAATTGATGAATTCTCTTGTGCCTTGGAATTCATGTGATGTGTGATTGGTTATTAGAACACTATTGTGCCATTAATTATCGTTGTTGTTGTTGATTTATCTAGTTGGTTTTTGGACTTAATTGTGTTAGCGGGATGTAGACGCCTCCTTGTTCCTCGGAACAGTCGCCAGCGCCGAGACCTTAAATGGTCAAAATCAATCAGATGAATCCTGGGCTTGAGCGTTGCTGATGTGTCATGGAGGTCCTAACCTTGCAGGGTAGGTTGGGAGGGTAGTCATTTAATTTTCAGTATCTGGTTGCTCATTGTTTATAAATTGCTTCAAGTTGATTGTGATGCGTTGAGCTGCGTCACTAATTATGTTTATGTGTCGCTATCCTTTATGTTGATGCATTGGTTGTGTCGTTATGGATCACAATGATGAGTAGCTTGTAATGATTTTACTTATGATGTCATAAATTATACGTTGCTGTGATTTATGTGTTGATGTTATTTTCCTAATGCTTTAAAGAAAAAAGAAAAACTACCTTTTGTGCTTCGCTTTCCTAGTCGTAACGGAGGGGGCATTACAGGAATACATACAATGTTTGAGCAAAACAAAACAAAAGATGGTCAAGATTTGATGTGTAAATAAATATAGTGGAGTGAACTTGAAATTGAATGGAATAAATATTCATAGATTTCTTAACAAATCAATAAGAAACTAATAGTGTGCATGATCTCCGTCAATATTGAGTGATCTATTTGGGCTTAAAATTTATAACTTAAGGTGTATAATAATGTATATAATTGATGCTAGGTCCCCTGTGATATGGAGTCGATGAAATGTTCATTATCAATCTATCATCCAACTTGGAATGTGTAAGGGAGGTTTCATAAGTTCACACAACCCTTACTTTTGACGTACTAAGATAACGTTTCTCACCCATCAAATTTCATTAGTAGTATGAAATGGTATTTTGTAATATTTCCATCAACCTAACACAAAAGACTAAAATAAAGACTATTTAGATTTTATGTTGATTTTAAAAATATTGAAAAATAACAAAGAAACTAATAAAATAAAATATAGATTGAACATAAACAAACTTAATATAATAAACTTAAAAATATAAACATTTAACAAAATAAAACAAAAGGAAATCAAATAAGAATTGAATTTACATGAAGTATATTAAATATGATAAAAGCACCCCCGGATGGGGTGCCACGCGGAGAGGGAAGAACATGTGGAGCAGCGCCAGGGGGGCCATTAATGGTGGCCACCAGCTCCCATCTCCTTGCCATTTATGATGGGAATAAACCCATGCGACCTTTACCATACGACGATGCCTCTCACTCGTGCGAGGAGAATGACCGACCAGAGCATTAAGACCATAGCCTTAATGGCTATAGTTATCATTCTCGCCCTTATCAACAGCCTTGGAGGCTTTGGGATGAATCAGAAGGTTGTAGAGCTGAAGGATAAACCTTCGAAGTGCAGGAACATAGACAACCTCACAATGGGCATTCCGACAATAGTTCCATTTTTAAGCATGCCAAGAGTACGGGGGCGACCTCACAGAGGCGCAGCGTGGTATGCGGCCGACTCGCGAAGGAAAAGGCAGAAGAAATTTGAGAGAGCACTGACTCTAGCTAAGAGAAGAAGACCCAGGAAGTCCAGAAGAACTGGAACGCCTCCCATGGCGTATGTCGAGGAGATTCCTCTGGAGGAATCCATCCATAATTACTCAGAGAGCCTCCTCTTCACGGTTCCAGACAATTGGGATCCCCTTCGGAACGGACGCCATGACCCTTGTTCCAAGAGCTGTACACGGTCCCAGGGGCACTCTAGCTGAGAAATTAACACCTTGCTTTGTAGAGGAAGAGATACCGGACGACATAGAAGGAAACATCAACATCACAACTGATGAACCTCCTGAGGAAATGAAGCAGCAGAGTAGGTAGCGAGAGCACCAGGAGAAGGCCGACGCACGAATGGAAGCTCCTCTCTCCTCCATTCTATAGAACTCGCAGGACCAACCACCACTTCTTCACTCGGAGCACCTGGAATTAATCTTCGATGTTTGCAGCCTGGTGGACGACCAAATTTTCAGAGCCATTCACATCAATCAACGCCTAGATATGCTTTACGTTGCCTACTCCAGCGCCACCCCAAGGCGCCAATGCCCCACCTGCGCGCAGGTCTACGCTATTCCAGTCAGATGAGGCAAGGAGAAAGACGACTACGAGGACACCAGCTAAGAGGTTTTCCTGTTTTTTTACTATTAGAAACTCTTTTCTTTTGATGCAAACCAGAGTTGTAGCTCATTTAGCTTATAGCAATGATAGCAGTAGTATAATAAAGAACAGACTATTACTAAGGTTGGCCATGCATCCTGGTTTCCTTCGGGCAGGATGGCAGACTAACACTTTGAGTTTGGAAGCTAGCATGGAATGGCCAGCTATCTCGGTTTCCTTTCCAGGCGGGACAACTGGCATTTCAATAGAACTCTGTAATTTTGCTATATTAATATAACAGGAACTGTCTTTTTATTTAAAAAAAAATAATATGATAAAAGCATTTAATATAAACTGTATTATGGTTATGTATGTACACATGGTAGGTAACTATAGAGAACTGAATTTAAAAAATTGAAAAGAAGTATGAAATTATTAAACAATGCAGCAAAGCAAAATGAATTTATAGGGATGGAAAATAACACAATAGTATTATGTGTTTTTTTTTGTTTTTTTTTTTATCCAAAAAGTGAATAAGTGCATGAAGATGAAAGTTAGAATATATATGGTTTTGTAAGTTTTTTTTTTAAGAATTAAAATGTTGATTTTCTTTTATTTTAATAGGTTGTATTTATTTTATGTATTTTGAAATTAAATAGAATGTTTATTTGTTAATATGTATTGTTTTTTTAGTATTAAGTTGAAAAATTAAATGATATTATTTAATTTAAAAAATAAAAAAATTAAATGATATTATTTAATTTAAAAAATCAAATTTATATAGTTTAATTAGTTAAGGTGTGGATTTGTTTTGTTAGATGACTCGAGTTTAATATTTTTATTGTGTGTTTAGTTGAGAGGAGACATCCAAAAATTTATCCATATTAAAGATTGCTATATTTGAGTAATTTTGACATCCAAAATTGAAGTTTCTTAGCAATCCATTGAAATACTCGTAATCCTCACAAAATTTTGAGAGCTTAAATACTCCTAGATTAAGTTTCTTATATATATATAACATTTTGTAGTGAATGAACAATATAGATAATATAGAGTAACTATAGAGTACTGAATTTAAAAAATTGAAAAGAAGATTAAAATTATTAAGCAATGCAGCAAAGCAAAATGAATTTATAGGGATGGAAAATAACACAGTAGTATTATGTTTGTTTTTTTTCCCAGAAAGTAAATAAGTGCATGAACATGAAAGTTAGAATATATATGGTTTTGTAAGTATATTTTTTTAAGAATTAAAATGTTGATTTTATTTTATTTTAATACATTGTATTTATTTTATGTATTTTGAAATTAAATAGAATGTTTATTTGTTAATATGTATTAGTTTTTTTTTTATAGTATTAAGTTGAAAAGTTAAATGATATTATTTAATTTTAAAAATCAAATTTATATAGTTTAATTAGTTAAGGTGTGGATTTGTTTTGTTAGATGATTCGAGTTCAATATTTTTATCGTGTGTTTAGTTGGGAGGAGACGTCCAAAAAATTATCCATGTTAAAGATTACTATATCTTAGTGATTTTGACATCTAAAAGTGAAGTTTCTTAACAATCCATTAAAATACTCATAATCCTCACAAAATTTTGAGAGCTTAAATACTCCTAGATTGAGTTATA
>ML779644.1:118644-130496 GCA_009831015.1 Picea engelmannii | reverse complement strand
TGGGGAGCACCAGTCCTGTTTGTGAAAAAGAAGGATGGCACCCTTAGACTGTGTATAGATTATAGACAACTCAATAAAGTAACCATAAAGAACAAGTACGCCTTGCCCAGGATCGATGATCTATTCGATCAGTTGGGAGGTGCGTCTATTTTCTCAAAGATTGACTTGAGGTCAGGATACCATCAAGTCCGAATCAAGGGTGAAGACATCCATAAAACCGCTTTCTAGACACGGTATGGTCACTACGAGTTTATGGTAGTGCCATTTGGGTTAACCAATGCCCCTGCCACTTTCATGTGCTTAATGAACAATGCACTCAGTAAATTTTTAGATAAATTTGTACTAGTTTTTATTGATGACATATTAATCTACTCTAAGAATAGAGAATAACATGAAGAGCATCTTAGACTTGTGTTGCAAGTGCTAAGAGAGCATCAACTCTATGCTAAATTCAACAAATGTGACTTTTTTCAGAAGCAAATACATTACTTGGGACATGTTCTGTCCGAGGAAGGGGTAGTAGTAGATCCTGACAAGATTAGGTCTATCATGGAATGGCCTACCCCAAAGGATGTTTCAGACATCAGATCCTTTATGGGATTAGCAGGATACTATAGGAGATTTATAAAAGGATTCTCCAAGATTGGTTGTCCAATCATTGCCCTCCAAAAGAAGGGTAAAACATTCCTGTGGACACATAAATGTGAAGAAAGATTCCAAACCCTGAAACATCTACTGACCCATGCACCTATGTTGAAAATCGCTGACCCAGAAGCTGACTTCCTTGTGTGCACAGATGCCTGTAAGGAAGGGCTCGGAGGAGTCCTTATGCAGAAAGAAAGTGTGATCTGCTATGAATCCCGAAAATTGAACGGACATGAAGTCAACTATGTGACTCATGATCTAGAACTGGCTGCCATAGTGCATGCCTTGAAAATGTGGAGGCATTACCTCTTGGGATGAAAAATTGTACTTATGACAGATCACCGTGGATTGCGATATTTGTTTGACCAACCAAAGCTCAATGCCAAACAAGCTAGATGGATGGACCTCCTTAGTGAATTTGAGTTTGAAATCAAACACATTAAAGGGAAAGAAAATAGCATGGCCGATGCCCTTAGCAGAAGCATGAGAACAATTCACCTGGTAGTGGTGAGTACCTGTGAGACAAATGTCAAGAATAGAATCAGAAATGCACAAGAGACAGATCCCTTCGTTTAGACTGTGACCCTGTACCTACAACAAGAACCCGTTGGAGTAAAATATGAAGGCTACCAGATGAACGAAGGAGGTCTGCTCACTTACAGAGATATAATGTACATTCCAAATTGTGACGACTTGAAGAGGTTCATTATGGATGAACTACATAAAAGACCATATACTAGTCACCCAGGATACCAGAAAATGATCACTGCCACCCGAAAACAATTTTATTGGGCTGGATTGAAGAAAGACACAACCAAATATTTGGCCCGATGCATAGAGTGCCAACAGATTAAAGCAGAACATCGACACACATCAGGACTATTACAACCTTTACCCATCCCATAATGGAAATGGGAAACCATCTCCATGGATTTTATCACTGGATTGCCAACTTCAACCAAACAGAATGACACCATTATGGAAGTGGTGGAAAAACTGAGCAAGTCTGCTCATTTCATCCCCGTCAAATTGACCTGCAAGGCGATAGATATCACCTAGGTATTCATGAAAGAGGTATTCATACTACACGGTATGCCGAAAGAGATAGTGTCTGACAGAGACACAAAATTTACTTCCAATTTCTGGAAATCACTGATGGCTGGTTTAGAGACCGAATTGTTGTTTAGCATCGCCTATCAGCCAAAATGACGGACAGACAGAAAGAGTGAATCAAATATTAGAGGATATGTTAAGGATGCATGTAATGCATCAACCCAGAAAATGGGAAGACTACCTGCCGTTGGTAGAATTTGCCTACAACAACGGCTACCAAGCATCCTTAAAGATGAGTCCCTTCGAGGTCCTCTATGGTAGGCCATGTAATACTCCAATCAACTGGAGTAACCCTGTAAAAAAGATTTCTATTGGACCGAATATGTTGAAAGAAATGGAACAACAAGTGACTCAGATAAAACAAAATCTGAAGGTCGCTCAGAACCGACAAAAAAGTTATGCCGACCAAAAGAGAACTCCAAGAGAGTTCAAAATGGGAGACCATGTATATCTTAGAATTAAGCCTAGAAGGAGTTCCCTGAAAATGGGAGCTTGTGCCAAGTTGGCACCCCGGTATTGTGGACCCTTTTAGGTTCTAGATAGAGTGGGACCTGTAGCCTATCGGCTAGCACTTCCTCCCACAGTAAAAGCACATAATGTTTTCCATGTTTCATTACTGAAGAAATATGTACATGATGCTAATCATATAATTGACTGGTCTATGATCTAGGTGGAACCGGAGGGAGAATTTATACCAGAACCCCTATGCATATTGGACAAAAAGGAAACCCCGCTCCTGAACCGAACCATTTCATAGGTCAAGGTGAAGTGGAAACATTTTGGCCCAGATGAGGCTACATGGGAAATGGAGGATGCCATGAAACATGCATATTCGATTTTGTTTGCATCCGAACATCCATGCCATGTTGAAAGATAGAACATCAATGACGATGTTCCTTTAAGGGGGAGGGAATTGTAACACCCTGTTTCCCCCAGTTTGTAAAAATAATTGGACTGGCCAAGAACTGTGGCAAACTCAGAAATGTGAATATGTGATGTGAATGGACCTTGTGGAAAAGGTCGATAAATGTGAATAATATTATGAATTTATATTGCAGGACTGCTGAGAGGGGATATGCTGAAAAAGAGACCACGATGGCTACAAAAAGGTGGTGGAAGGCACCTGGAAAGGTGGCGTTAACTTCCACCAAAAATCAATACCGTATTTGGACTCCACTGGCCCGGAGAACCAAAAGCGGCTCGCTGGCCCCGAATTAAATGTCTCGCAGGATGGTAGGTGGATGGATCCTTAGGAGTTAATGAGGGATGGGGAGGTGAACTGCCCATCTGTAGAGCCGTCGGGCCTGACCAACACGTGGGAAATCGCGCCACACACAACCTTGTAAGAGGATAAGGTGTGGGGGGAGAAGCGATTGGGGGCAGACGCAAGGGGAGAAAGAGAACTCTGGCTATATGCAGAGTGGGTGATAGCAGAGAGGAAGGAGAGTAACCTTCGCTCCTAGTCACTGGCAAACAAAGACGTAGTCTCACAACATCGTGGTCTCAGCTCAGGGGTGGCTAGTGGTAAATCCGCTGGGAGTCGCTGAGCCTACGGTTGGGTGGAAACGAGCACCCCTCTCAGCAGTTGCACTCACTTCTGGTGTTATTTCTGATAAGTGTTTTACATATTGCATCTTGAAATTCATATGCTGACATATATGCTCATAAACTATGAAATTGTGAACGATTACAGTATAAGAATGTTTGTGCAGTGTTTTGATAAGAAATGGTAGATGTATGCTTATAACAGAAAAACCACGCATGGCTTATGTTGATAAATGAATTTAATTATGCATAAGTTGAACCAAGTCAGACTTCCAGTTCATTCTCGGGAATTTGTTTCCCCTTATTTATCTCCAGGAATGCCCTGGGATAGATCTCTTCACAGAGATTCCCTCCTTGGAAAGGTTTACCAAGAACCTGGGAAAAGGACTTGAATGTGCAAGTCTTAACAACCCTGTACGAGGAGGAATGACCCTCTTAAAATCCCGAAGTAGCAGCATAGGGATAAGTATCGATCGATGGACGAGATCCCATCGGAAGATCCATGGTCATTCATGACCATTAGATTGATGAAAGAAACAAGGGCGTTACATACCTCGCCCCTTTTCCTCTATCTTCGTGAATATCGATGAAATCAAGATCGTAGATCCCCAAGGTCCATGAGAACATCTAGACTATTGATTTATCCATGTCCAGGAAGTCGTGGGAGAATGCACAAGTTCGGAACCTGTCTGAGCCGTCAGATCTTGGCTGGAAAACCCGACAGCCGTTGGATCTGTTAAGAGATGCATGAGGGTTAAGCCCTTGTGAACAAGGGCGAAAGTCTCGAGAGAGGAGTCGATATCGGGGATTCAGAATTTGGGATTCTGGGAGTCCTGATGACAAGGGATTGGTACAATCCATGGTGAAAGTCCCGATATATATCTAGACCATCCATCCATGAAGGACACGTGGCGGGGATCGAGAGTCCATCGGTATTTCGGATACCGGGGATTCGAGTTGACAAAGGATCTGTGTCACTGGGGGTCGCGAGTCGCGAAATTGTGAAACAACAAGGACCATCCATTTGAGGGAGTATATGTGGCTGCTGGTAAGCGCTTCGGTGTTTCGACACCCATGAAAATGAAAGGACAAGAACCCTTGTCTTCGCGAGTCGCGAAATCCCGATCACTGAAACCCCGAAATGGCGTAAGATGTGAATGAGATTGAGGAAAGCCGGGATTTGATCATGACCATTGATCATCCCAAAAAGGTCATGACTGTTGATCTTGGTTGAAGGTCTCCGCTGTCCATCGAAGGGACATGTGGCTTCCGGTCGATGTTTTGGCGTTTCGACATCCTGGAAATTAAGAAGGCAAGAAACCTTGCCTTTGCAAATCGTGAAATCCCGATACCCGGAATTCTGATACGCGCGGTAGTGGAGAGGAGAAGTCCCGAAGGAACTGAGACCATCCATCAAGGGAGACGCATGGTGAGTGGTCAGATTCAGGGGAAAGTCTTGAAATCCCGTGGACCGTTGGATCCACACTCTTAACAGCCGTCGATCTCTTACACGAATTTCCATATCGGAATTCGGAGATTTGAATGACGAAGAGTCTTGGAGTCGTTGCATTTTGAACTTCCGAGTACTGAAACCCTAAAAGGATCCATACCGTTGGATCAGGGGGGACATACGACCGTCGATCTCCCTTTGGAGGGAAATTTTGGAGACCTCGGAAGTTTCGGGGATTTGAATGGGGGAAGGTAGAAGTCATATATCGCGATTCCCCGAATCGCGAAAAGTCGATAAGATCTTGGCTGGCTTAAGCGCATGGACACAGTATAGGGTCACGTAGACAAGACCCCAAGAGAGAAACTTGCCCCTTGCTAGCCCCGTCGGGGTTCGGCGTTTCACTGCTTCAAGCTTCAGGGTTTGCAGAGTCGAGAGACTCGACATTCTGGTAGCACTGAGTCGTGAAGTGCGAAAAGACGCCGTGCTGATTCGGCCCATAGTTGTGAACTACAATCATATGGAGGTGGAAAAAGGAAAGAGCTAGCCTATGATAAGCCCCGTAGGACTTCGGGCATTCTGATTGTTGGGAAATCAACGAAAAAGTTTGATTTGTGTAGTGGGTATGTGACAAGAGGTATGATCTCCTTCAATTGCACTCGGGTCTACTCCTATATCCAAAAAATCTGGCACCTAAGATACTTGTGTGGTTATTACATCTCTTATTTCTCTGTTTGTAAGAAGAATTGCAGTATATATTTCTTCCACATTGTCATATAACGTGATTAGGTCAGTGATGACAACAACTACTTTCCCTAGGGTGGCAGGTCTCACTGATAATAAAGGGGTTGTCCCCATTCATGGTTCCCCTGTGGCGATTTTCTGTGAGGTTTGTTTCTCATTGTCTCCTTCTTCTGCTATAGTTCTAGGGACTACTAGCTCCCAAATTCCTCCAAATCATGCGACCAGAGTTATTTCCATGGTTGTTCCTTTGGGAAACAAGACAACGTCCCCATGCATATGTATTATCCTTTCAACTTCATCCAATATTCTTTGTGCCTCAGACCTGTCTAGTACCTGCTCTACACCTTCCTGTTGAACTAGTGCCATTTTTTTTGGCCCAAACATTTGTTTTAGAAAGTCCAGTTCTTCATCCCCAGGAAAGGCCATGAACCTAATCAGGTCTAGTTTTTTTTCCTCTGCAAAACATTATCCGAGCTCAAATAATTCTCTCTAAATATTGTGTCCTTTAAATCATCATGTGGGTAAGGCCAATGAGGCACTACCTGATTAACATGTTCGACCGCCAATATTTTAGGGTCATGATTCCTATACCTCTAGGTGACAAACCTACATTCTATTTGACTTTGAGCTTCTTGTCTAGCCCATGTGGTATCCTTCATGAAATGGTAACCTACATATAATCCATAGGGAATGCATATCCTCTTCTTGTATTTTACCATATATTCAATAAACCTTGTAGTATAGTATGGTAGCATATTTCCCCTAACACCAATTTATCGGGCACATGAGCCGAAAATAGGTGTGGTGCTCCAAGGGCTCCAAAAATCCTAATGTATGTGTTCCTTTCTTCCAAGTACCAATGCCCAATTTTGGATATTACCTTCCTCGCTGCTTCTGATAATCTTGGGAAATCCTGCGTAAAAATTAGATAATACACTCAAGATATGAAATCGTCGTAGACTAAAGCCATTGATTGTTTGTACCCGTTCTCCCATAATATGCCGAAGTAGATATGTACTAGCACTTCATAGACATGCCAACTTAGGTTACGACCAAGGAAAATATGTCTAGCACATATTTCATCCAGTAGATAAGACGCCATGTAGAATGCAGGGGTTTCCTCGGAATTTGGGTTTTGCGTCTCTTCTATCCGGGTGCTCAATTGTTTCAAGATAATAGCTCCCCAATTAAAAGTGCTTCCAGATGTAGCAACCATGTGGGCCAAAGGAATCCAAGCTTCAAAAAACCTAGAGAAATCATTCTCTTCATATAAACGACATATCAAGGCCATAAGAAAAATGTAAGGTTCTCGAAGTTTCACTGTGTTGTACTATCGCGAAGCCCGATTCACGAACTTCTTATCCTCCCTCCACCAAGATGCTAGCAATTGGCCAATGTTATTTCACTCATAGAACACTACTAGAAAATATTTGTTCAATATAAATTTAGCTTCCTTGATCTTGTAGTACATGCTCATTTTGATTGGCAAGAATACCCATATGCACTCCCCATCCTTGTTATTCAACATGCATTTCTCTGCATCAACACGATGGATGATCCACTCCAAAATATTAACACATGGAAAGATGGGTGTCTTGGATGCTACTAGGTACAATGAAGACTACTTGACATTCTGGAATACCTAGGAATCATGCCCAGAGACGAGGTCCAATTAGATTCTTCCTTGTTTGGAGTAACTCGATTCTCTAGACGGATGGTCCGACAAGTTTCAATGGGGTTTACTATGTTATCGAATGGGTCTTTTTAGACTGTTTCTTTTTATTTATAAATTCATTTATTAAGAGTTTGATGAATGAATCCTTAAGAAGGGTGGGCTTAGGCTAACCTCTTACCAACAACATGTAGATGACACCATTTTTTCAACCAATATAAAAAAATTAATATTTCCTTATTGATCAATCGACAACAATCATCTAAGAAAAGCATAGTATTCGTAGAAACGATAAATAACCATAAATAATTCAAGTTATTGTATAACACAATTTTATAACACCATCATATTCATGCCGATATGCATTTAGTGACTGCAACGTTCCAAGATAACTCAAAAAACACAATTACTGTCTTACTAAATTGCTTGTAGGAGTCAATCAACAAAGCAGAACAATCCCCAAATTGAGTTACTCCACAAGCTTCGGCAAGAATTGTCTTTGGCTCTACAGGAGCTTCAATATTAAACTTAAAAATAGTTCTATGTCTAATCCTTCACTATCACAAAAACGCCGACCTTTCAAAATGAGGTCGAACTCTTTATTTATATCAAAACTTCATGCAAAAACTTATCACTAACGCTTGTTAAACAAGAGATAACAAAAAATAAAGTGGATCATTTCCACATCAAAACCATTAGTGAGATTTTTTTAACTCATAGGGTTCACTTTGTCATATTCTGACCATTTGGAAAATAGATATTAACAAGTGTGTAAATACGGGAATTGGTGTTGGTCCATTAGCATGCTCAACTTGTTCTTCGTCTCCATTGCCCAATATCTAAAACTATCGACCGAGGAGCCTTGATGTTATAGGACCCATGTTGTCCCGATCAACCCATCGACGAGTCCTTTAACCTATCACTTTTAGAGCTTTCGAATATCTCAAACCTTATCTTCAAGATCATCATCTAACTCGTTGAATCGTCACACTATGGTGCGCAAGTCGACGAAGTCGTCTGGGGAGCTGAATTATGGGAGCCGAAGATCTATCATTTTCTGATTAATGTGGTTCCAATTTTTGAGACACTCCTCCCATCTTTCTTGCATTTTTAGTTGTGGTTCTTTTACCACTTGTACCCAATACTCTGCGCTTACTATGAATCTAGCTAAACTCTCCTTTGCAAGCATCCAGATGCCATGTTCTTCTTTGCCTCTAACTTTCTGGATTTCTCTATATTCAATCTGTTCTAATACCTAACTATCTTTCTTAGGCCATCTCATCATTTCCTTATACACCACGAGGCCCAACAAGGTTTCTTCTTGAAAGCCAACAATCATGGTCATAAATACCTCCCTATCTCACTTGAACTGACTATAAATTTATGTGAGTTCAATATTCATGAACCTTAATTCTTGGGTGGCATCCTAATGGTATTCCACACAATGCCTAAGGTGTGCCAATTCTTCTCTCGTAGATTCATCTTCTCGTTCATCTTATTTTGTTATGTCTATGGTGGCATTGTATATAGCTATTCCTGCTCCTAGAAATTCACTTACCTTGGACTATCTTGCATCCAACATGGTTTCCTTTATGGTGATCATCATGGTGCTTTCCGAGGTGATTATTCTCTTCTTCCCTGTCCTCTTGACAACCACTTGTCTCTTTTGGTCATAAGAAATGGCATGTACATCGACCACTTTGTCTACACGCTCTGGGATCAGTTGGTCCCCCCATGTGATGACATTTCCTAAGCTTCCTGGTGTGTGAAAATTTTCAAGTGTTGTTTCCTTTCCTTTGTCAGATTCATGCTTCTCATGACTGGTCTCTATACCTAGTTCTTGAGTTGTTTGAGGCTCCTTAGAAACTTCTATTGACCCCACCTTTGTTATAATATGTGGATCTCCTATTTTTTCTGTACTTGGGGCATTTCCCATGATCCTTGCCACCGTGTCCTTAGCTAGGGCTGCTAATCCTAAGAGTGTAGAGTGTGTTGGAGGTCCCATTGAGGTTTCCTTGGTTTCCCTATTACCTTCCGCTTCTTCATCTTCTTCTCCCTTGCTGGAGTTATATCAGAACGATTCTTCAATACCAAGACTTTCTTGCTCTTTCAATGGATGATGGGTTTGGTATGGAGTGATATGATCCCATTCGGTTTAACTCAAGTCTACTCCTATATCAAAAAAATTTGGCACCTGATATACTTGTGTGCTTAGTACCTCTGTTATTTCTTCGTTTGTAACAAGAATTGCAGTATATATTTCTTCCATATCGTTGTCATATATTGTGATTAGGTCAACGATGACAGGAGCTAATTTCCCCAGGGTGGAATGTCTCATTGATAATAAAGGGGTTGTCCCCATTCTTGGTTCACCTATGATGATTTTCTCCAAGGTCTATTTCTCATTCTCTCCTTTTTTGGGGCGCGGATCTGGTGACCACGACTTTGTCAATACCGCTAGAAAAGGTGCTAAGCCCCAGGAATATGGTGAGTGAATTTTTTTAATTGGAGACCGTGGGTTGGGGATATGCCCCAACCCCTCCCCTTTTCTATGCGCTTGTTCATATCACTTCAAATATATGTTGGCGGGCTTCATTTAACAAGCCCCACCTTCGGTGTAATGGTAAAGGGATTGTACCCAAGGAGTTGGCTTGGACAAGTCATGTGTTCAAAACCCACGAACCCCCAAATTAAATTTTTAACATGGCTTACTCACCGAATAATTGGGTGCCACATGGTTTCCCATGCCTGGGCCACGTGGCACCACTACATTTTCCCAAAGATTTGACAAGTGTCACTCTGCAATTGGTCCACGTCTGCATCATTTTCTCAGTGACAGGTCACCACATGTCATTACTTGCCTCTGCCATGTCAGCATCATGAATTAGCTTTGGTGATTTCATGATGATGTCAACATTGACCTTTTTCCAGTTTGACCTTTGACTTTTTTAGCTGTTTGAGAATCTGATCAAAGTACGATAACTCTCGCATACAAAGCCTGTTTGAGAAAGTAAATATATGGTTGAAATCAACACGATGAGTCGATTGCAATGGAATTGGTTTCATTCAATTATAAGAACTTTCATTTTTGAGCATTTTCTAGACCTGGGGAGCCTCCTGGATCATTCCTCCCTACTTGGAAGCTTTTGGACCACCAAACGTATGGTATCAGTTGATAACTAAGTGAGGATATTGTGTCCTCACCTTTCTAGTCTCCATCCACTCGGCCTGACTTTGATTTGTACCCTTCAATCCCACTCGAAGACACTGCACATTGCCCCTGTGAGAAGTTTAGACTGTTTGGTCCAATATGGTGTCTTCCCGCAACTCGTTCATATATTCAGGAGAAAAATCTTCGATGGTAGGAATATGAACATTTTCTCCTTGATCCTTGATCATAGGAGGCTCATACAATCTCAAGTTTTCCACATTTACAACTGAATAGATTTGTATATATGGAGGCAATTCTAAACGGAAAGCATTAGTACCAATCTTGTCTAATATTTTGAAAGGACCATAATGAATTGGTTTAAGATTTTTACCTTCACCTTGCATCCTTTCCTTTCTGATGTATAAACAGACTTGATCTCCTGCCTTGAACTGATGATCAACTCGATGCATATCATGCCTTGCCTTGTGCTTGACCTGGCTTTTCTCCAACTATTCCTGTACCGCCTGATGGACCAACTGGATCCATTCAATGAACTTTGTAGCCCTGCCCACATCACTGTGTCCTCTCACTGCAATGTATTTTCCAAAGACAAAATCCAAAGGAGACTTTGGCAAGTACCCCAAACAAGTTTCAAATGGAGATCTTTGAGTAGAAGAATGTTTGGCTCGATTATATGCATGTTGTACATAACACAAAGGTTCATCCCAAATCTTAGGATGTTTGTTGCAATATGCCCGAAGTAGATGCACTACTGTCTTGTTCACCACCTCTGTCTGCCCGTCCATCTGTGGATGAAATGTTGTGCTCTTCTTTAACCTAGTGTCCATAAGTTCCCACAAGCTTGACCAAAATTTCCCCATAAACCTGGAGTCTCGATCAGATACAATAGAAGTAGGTAAACCAAAATGAACCCATACATTTTCAAAGAACAATTGGGTTGTTTATTCAGCTGTGACTTTCTTTTTACAAGGAATCAAGACACACATTTTTTTGAACCTATCCACAACTACACACAGGTAATCATTACCTTTTCTAGACATAGGCAACCCCCCCATAAAATCCATAGATATACTTTCCCATGGTCTAGAGGGAATTGGAAGTGGAGTGTACAATCCTAGCTTTCTGTTACTTGGTTTACTTATTGCACACATAGTACATCCCTTTACATACTTAGACATATTTTCATGCATTCGAGGCCAATAACAAAATCTTTGTAACTGAGCAACTATTTTATCTACCCCAAAATGACTTCCTATAAGAGAAGTATGTGCCTCTTTGATGGCATGGACTCTTTCACTTTCTGGAATACATAACTTGCCCAAATGATATAGACTTCCTTAAAATCTTTATCCTCAACATATTGTTCAATACAACTTTCATGAGTGATTGAATTGTGCTTAAGGATTGTAGCAATTGTACTAGGAGGCCTAGATAACATATCAACAACTTTATTATGAATGCCCTTTTTATATTTGATGACCAAGTGAAATTGTTGTAAAAACCCCATCCATCTA
>ML779644.1:104937-118594 GCA_009831015.1 Picea engelmannii | reverse complement strand
TTCATGAGTGATTGAATTGTGCTTAAGGATTGTAGCAATTGTACTAGGAGGCCTAGATAACATATCAACAACTTTATTATGAATGCCCTTTTTATATTTGATGACCAAGTGAAATTGTTGTAAAAACCCCATCCATCTAAAATTCCTTGATTGTTGTAGCTTAGTTTGTGATTGCAGATACTGCAATGGTTGATAACCAATGTGTATTACTAATTATTTTCCCATTAAGTAATGTTTCCACTTTTTAACACTTTGTACTAGAGCATACAATTATTTATCATAGGTTGGATAGTTAATTACTGTTGTAGTGAAGGTCTCATAATGATAGCATATGGGTTTTATGTGTTGCATCAACACTGCCCCCATGGCATAGTCACTTGCATCAGTTTCAATTTCAAAAGACTATTGGAGATCTGGCAATGCCAGAACAAGAGTTGTACTAATCTTTGTTTTCAAAGTATCGAAAGCCTTCTGTTGGCTTCCTCCCCACTGGAATCCCCTTTTCACACTTGTTAAAGCATGTAAAGGTGTTGCAATCAGAGAGAAGTTTGCTATAAACTTCCTCCAATACTGTGTTGCTCCCATGAAGCTTCTTACTTCGGTTATATTTTTAGGCTTTAGCCAATTTACGATAACCTCAAATTTTGAGGGATCAATCTTAAGCTCTCCATATCCTACAATGTAACCTAGATATACAAGAGATGTTTTGCCAAATTCACATTTTGACAATTTTACAAAAAGTTTCTCTTTTTGCAACATTGAAAATATATGCCTAACATGTTAGACATGCTCCTCCCTAGTCCTACTGAATATCAGAATATCATCTAAGTAGACTATTACAAATTCATCAATGAAAGGCCTGAATACATCATTCATAACCCTCATGAAAGTAGCCGGTGCGTTAGTAAGCCCAAATGGTATCACTAACCATTCAAACAATCCCTGTTTTGTTTTAAAAGCAGTCTTCCATATATCCTGTTCAACAACCCTGATCTGATGGTAGCCACTTCTTAAGTCTAACTTAGTGAAATAAACCGCATGTTTCAGTTGATCTAATAAATCATCAATGTGAGGCAAAGGGTAATGATGTTTTACCGTTATTTTGTTCAAAGCTCGAAATTCTACACACATGCGCCATGTTCCATATTTCTTTGGCACCAGAATGATAGGTGACCCACATGAAGAAGCACTAGGTCTGATGACCCCCTATTCAACCAACTCTTGTACATGTTTCTTTATCTCTGCATTTTCCAAGACTGATAACCTGTACATGCCAATGTTAGGAAGAGGAACATCTTGCTGCAATTGTATCTCATGTTCAACTTGTCATTTTGGAGGCAATCCTTTTGGGACTTGAAATAAATAATCATAGTCAGAAACAATTCTAACTAAATCATCTTTTAACTTTGCATCACAATCTTTGAAAGTATCAATTCTGACAGTGTCTTTAGATTATACCACCATTAAAAGATAACGCTTACTGACATTTACAATCCTCTTCATCTGTCCTGAGTTGATTAGTGATAAATTCAATTTCTTTTGATGAGCCCTTACTATATATTCTTTTCCATATTTCATTAATTGATACTTATTATATTCACGATAGAATATTGCTTTTCTATCATACACATATGGACTTCCAAGTACGATACCACATATATCTAGTGGAACTGCATCCAACTCAACCTTATCTATGAACTGTGAATTAATTGCAAACTTTAGGACACATTGTCTTTGCACCTGCAATTGATTATCATTATGAATCCATCCTAAGGGATATGGTTTCTTATGAGGTTTAGTGATTACTCCCAACTTTTTAACTATTGCTTCTGATATCAAATTTACTTGTGAGCCACTGTCAAATAAATAATCATTTTTCCTATGTTTAGAAATTACCCTTATATAAAAAAAGTTCTATTTGTTTTGCCTCATCAACTTCATTATCAACCTTTACAGACTGAATTGAAGAACTTGTACTAGCTTCAGAATTTTTACCTTTTATTCCTGTGACTGTGACCTTTGTCTCATCTCCCGAATCTGACCCCAAATTGGTTTGAACTATTGCAATAGTCTTTGGTTTTCCTTTATTCCCGAACTTTGTTGGTTTCAACTCTGGGTGAAGGATCCAACAATGATCCTCACTATGGCCTTATTTCTTACAATGAATACATGTAGGTTTTTCCTTCTTCACTGTATTAGTTTTATTTCCCTTGAACTTATCTTTACCCTTGCCTTTAAACTTCCCTTCAGTAGATTTAAATGGTTTTACAAAATCAACATTTACATTCTTGCCTCTAGATTCAAGATGTGTTGCTTGCACACACACTTCATCTAAACTAGTAGGATTAAACATAAGAATGGTATGTTGTAAATAACTATGCAAACCACCTATATACTTGAGCAATGTCTCTTGAGTATCCAATGATATTCCCAACAACACAACTCTATTGTGAAACTCCTATGTATAATTTTGAACAGTTTGTCCTTTTAACTGTCTAAAGTTTTTCCATGACATAATAGCTTATTGCATGCAAGATAGAGGATACAATTGTTTTTGTAAAGCAGATGTGAAATCAAGCCATGAAGAGAGAGTCTTACTAAACTTCTTAAGATCTTTTTTTGTCCTGCTTTCCCACCAAACAAGGGTGGTTCCTCCCATCTTGAGACTAGCAAGTTGGATCATAGTCTCTTCATCCACGATTATTTGTATCCTACAATACACTTCAATTTGTCTTATCCAATTATCTAACTTTTTTGCATTTAGTTCTCCATCATACAAAGGAAACTCAAAATTAACATCAATCTTTAACAAAGACATATTAGACTTATGCTTATGTGTTTTTTTTGTATGGTAGATGTTGTCGAATGAGAACTAGCAATTGACGTAGAACTAGAAGAAGAAGGATAAGATGACGATGACTGTGGTGTAGGAGGAGGCTTTGAAGACTCTCCTTTCCCTTCACTTTTACCCTTCATTAAGATCTCCCCCAAGGCTGGTTTCTTTCTCTCCAAGAAATCTTCATACAACACTTTGACCATTTCAGACATGGAGAAAAGTGCATCTTCTAGTTTCTTGGTTCGTGGAGAAATCTCTCCATCTAAAGCCATTATTTTCTTCCTCAATAATCATTCTATCTCAAGAATGAATTCATCCAATGATCCTTCTCCTTTCTCAGATTTGTATCTTGTAAGCATCCACCCTGGACTTGTTAAACCTTCCAAAACAACCAAAGCTCTGATACCAAATTACTTGATCCAAAAATGGAAGGAATAATAAACAATTGTCTTATTTAGATGCTTAAAGTTGTTTAAAGAGTTTAGCTATTAATTAACCATGCTATAAAAACAAATATATGAACAACAACAAAATGAGACAAAGACAACATGGCTACGTCTCCAGGCTCGCTTCCAAGTGGAGGACCTCTTTATTAATCTTCAAATGTTCAAGTTCTCTTTACAATTGGCTCTTTGTTGTTACAAAAGACTTCTAATATACTGTGCAAGACCTCCTTTCTCATATTCATACAAGCCTCATCAATCACCTCTCAAAAACATGGCACAATGCCTCTCAAAAAACGAGAAATGGACAAAATACACAAGCTGCTCCTCAAATTCCCTGCATTAAAAAGTTACCTTCAAGCTCCAAAAGGCATAGCTTATATAGGTTTTAGGGTCAACAAGAGAAGCCTAACTTCTCCTGAAAATCTGGCCTCTTTTTGGGACCAAATCCCCCACCAAATGGCCAAAATATCCCCAAAACACCAATTATGGACCAAAACTTTATTAAAAAAAACCCACTCTGTAACAAAAATTCAACAAATACACAGAGTAGCCCCTTTGGGCTAGGCGCACGCTCCTTGAATTGGTCATATGAACACGATATGTCCAAGCACTAGCCCTTTGGGCTGCACGCTGGCCTTGGATAGGCTCCAACCCTTGGTCGTAAGCGCGTTCCATGGGACTGATGGAATAAAGATATACCCCCAGGATATTATAGTGATAGCCCCTGGTTTTTGGGGCGCGAATCCTGTGACCATGACTCTATCAATCCCACTAGAAAAGGCACTAAGCCCCGAGAATATAGTGAGTGCATTGTTTTAACCGAAGACCATGGGTTGGGGCTATGCCCCAGCCCCTCCCCTTTTCAGCATCGTTCATATCACTTCAAATATATGTTGGCAGGCTTCATTTAACAAGCCCCACCTCCTGTGTAATGGTAAAGGGACTCTCCCCAAGGCATTGGCTTGGATAGCTCGTGGGTTCAAAACCCATGGATCCCCAAATCACCTTTTTAACATGGCTTATTCACCGAATGATTGGGTGCCACGTGGTTGCCCAATGCTAGGCCACATGGCACCACTACATTTGCCCAAAGATTTGACAAGTGTCACTCTGCAATTGGTCCACGCCTGCATCATCTGCTCAGTGACAGGTTGCCACATGTCATCACCTGCCTCTACCACGTCAGCATCATGAATTGGCTTTGGTGTTGTCATGCTGACATCAACATTGACTTTTTGCAAGTTTGACCTTTGACTTTTTTAGTTGTTTGAGAATCTGATCAGAGTACGATAAATCTCGCTTACAGAGCCTATTTGATAAAGTAAATATATGGCCAGAATTAAAGCGACGAGCTGGTTGCAATAGAATTGGTTTCATTCAATTCTAAGAACTTTCATTTTTGAGCATTTTCTGGACCTGGGGAGCCTCCTGGATCATTTTTCCATGGTAGTTCCAAGGGATGCTAGCTCCCCAATTCCTCCAAATGTGACCATATTTATTTCCACAGTTGTTCCTTCCGGTACCATGACAACGTCCCAATGCATTTGTATTATCCTTTCAGCTTCATCCAGGAGTCTTTTTGCCTCATACATGTCTAGCACCTTCTCTTCATATTTCCATCGAATTGGTTCCATTGTTTCTATCCCGAACGTTTGTTCTAGAAAGTCCAATTGTTAATCCCCAGGAAAGGCCATGAACATGATCAGGTCTGTTTTTTTTTTCTCTGTAAAAATTCGTCCCAACTCAAAGCATTCTCTGTGAATATTTCGTCCTTGAAATCATCATCCGGGCAAGGCCAATGAGACACTACCTGATTAGCATGTTCGACCACCAATTTTTTAGGGTCGTATCTCCTGTACCTATTGGTGACGAACCTACATTCTATTTGACTTTGAGCTTCTTGTCTAGCCTATGTGGTATCCTTCATGAAATGGTAACCTACATAGAACCCATAGGGAATGAATATCCTTTTCTTGTATTTTTCCAAAGATGCATTGAAACATTATAGCATATTCTGGTAGCAGATTTCCCCTAACACCAATTTATTGGGAACATGAGCTAGTAGTAGGTGTGGTTCTCCAAGGGCTCCAAAAATCTTGATGTATATGTTCCTTTCTTCCAAGTACCAATGCCCAATTTTGGATATTACCTTCCTCGTTGCTTATGATAATCTTGGGCAATCCTGCTTAACAATTAGAGAATACACTTGAGCTATGAAACCATCATAGACTAAATCCATTGATCATTTGTACCTATTCTCACATAATATGCCGAAGTAGAAATGTACTGACACTTCAGAGACATGGAAAATTAGGTTCAGGCCAGGGAAAACATGTCTAGTGCATATTGCATTCAGGAGATAAGATGCCATGTAGAATGTAGGGATTTCCATAGGATTTGGGTTAGGCACCTCTTCTATCCGGGTGCTCAATTGTTTCGAGATAATGGATCCCCAATTAAAAGTGATTCCATATGTAGCAACCATGTGGGCCAAAGGAATCCAGGCTTCAAAGAACCTAGAGCGATCCTTCTCTCCATATAAACAACAAATCAAGGTCATAAGAAAAATGTAAGGTTCTCAGAGTTTCACTGTGTTGTACCACCTCGAGGCCCAATTCACAAACTTCTTATCCTCCCTCCACCAAGACGCTAGCAATTGGCTAGTGTTATTTCTCTCTTAGAATGCCACCAGAAAATATTTGTTCAATCTGACTTCAACTTCCTTGAGCTTGTAGTATGTGATCACTTATGTCTGCAAGAATACGCCTATGCACTCCCCATCCTTGTTCTTCAACATGCATTTCTTTGCATCGACATGATGGATGATCCACTCCAAAATCCCAACACATGGAAAAATGGGTGTTTTGGATGCTACCAAGTCCAATGAACACTACTTGATGTTCTGGAAAACCTAGTCATATAACCCCCTTACCTCTGGGTCACTGTGAGGCGTGAATTCTGGGAAGTCCTTATAATAAAGTTTGTTGTATAGGTCGAACTAGGAAGGCAAAATTAGCTTGAAATTCATGCCATTCAGGGATGATTTTAAGGATGGAAATTTGTATTAAAATGTAGAAACATGGGCTAATCTTACTAGTCCTTAATATGCAAAATGTAAATTTTTTGGTGATACTTTTGTAAAAATATTCAAATTTGTAAGGATTTTATATACTTTCTATAAACTTTTGGTGATTTTTAAGCTAAAATAATTTTATTATATGGAATTTGGGCGAATTGTTTTTAGAAATAATGGAAATTAGCGAAGTTTTTAGGGGGGAAACCATGGAAAATGAGCCCATTTGCGAAATTTAGCCCCTAAAATCATCTATGGTGCCATTATCTGTGTCTTTGAATAATGGGGGTGGACTTGCAGGCTTCTTTTGCGACATTTTGATCACAAAATCTTCCTTGGGGGGGAAATATAGCTTTATCGCCACCAAACTGGACGCCTCTCCAACTTGCTCACTTCTTCCTTTTGGGGTCTTGGGTGAGCTACGGGTTACTAGTCATCTCGGTGGAATTTTTTCTGCAAAATAAAAGAATTCGTCATAATCTCTCAAATCGGGCATCGACCAGAAGTAGGATGCAAGTTTGAAGATGAGTTTAGTCTTCTTGATCAATCGATGTCGGTGTCTATCAGTTCTCAACATTCTCTCATGGTCTGCATGTTTCCTTGTGTTCAATCCTGGGTGTCGATTTCTAGTGTGATCCAGATTATTTTTGGCACGAAATGAGAGCGGAGATATAATAAAGCAATGTACAGAGATATCTCGGATATCCAATAATATAACAAAAATGTATAAGAGATGCAACCATAAACACATAGATACAATAATACACAAATTTCTATTAATGAGAGAAAAATGTACAGAGACTATAAAAATACAGAGTGAAAGACTTGCTAGAATGGTGGCAACTTATCTCTGAGAAGAGATGTGTTCGCTACTCGCATTTGCAAGAAGATGATTTTACAATGAGGCTTCAAAGGCCTTTTTATTATAAAGAAAATCCAAAACCATAACCTCGGAAGATGAAAAACCAACACTTTTGTGGACCATGTTTTGGGTAGCTTGGTGTATCAACTTCACGGGGGTATAAATTTGGAATACGATCTTCGTTTTTGGCCCTCAAAATGGCCCCGAAAGTTAAAAACTGCTAAACATAGTAAGTTACCAAAATTTCCAGGAAACAATTTTGAGCCAGTTGGAAAACATGGGTGGCCACCGATATCCACCTGGATCAATCCTCCCTCCTTAGGAAGCAATCATCTCCATTGTGTTGAGTGTCGAGGGGAGAGGGGAAAGCGTTTGTTGAATCTGTATCTTGATGAGTTGCTTGCCTTGTTGGAGAAGTTGCACTACTTCGCTTGTTGAAGGTGGTTATGAACATGTGGTTGGAAGGGTTGGACCCTTTTAACCAGTCTGGCTACATGAGATGCATGTGTGCAGAATGAATCTTTACCTCAAAATGGCCTCGGAAGTTAAAAACTACTAAAAATAGTAAATTACCAAAACTGCCAGAAATTTGTTTTGAGCCAGTTGGAAAAGGTGGGTGACCACCGATATCCACCTAGATCAATCCTCCCTCCTTAGGAAGAAATGGTATCCATTGCGTTGAGTTCTTGAGGGAGAGGGAGAAGTGTTTGTTGAATCTGCATCTTGATGAGCTGCTTGTCTTGGTGGAGAAGTTGTGTTGTTTAGTTTGTTGAAGGTTGTCATGAACATGTGGCTAGAAGGGTTGGACCTTTTTAACCACTCTGGCTACATGAGATTCTTGTGTGCAGAAGGAATCTTTACACTTTACTACAATCTTGTTGACCTACTTCTGTTGGATAGAAGGTGCTTGGGCCGAGGCTGTAGTGGTTGCAGTATCCTTCTGTTCACCTTTTGAACAGATTGTGAAGAAGCTGAATTTTGTAGTATGAGATACTACCTTGTGGTACTGTTTCGGTGGAACAATAGTCGAAACTACCTCTGGTATTTTGTAGAGATGACCCCCTACAGAAACAATGACACTGTGGGGTCGAGACTCATAAACAACATGTCGCTTCCACATATATGGTTGTCACAAGAGAACATCATAGACATCCAGTGGGGAAATATCACATAATACCTCATCCTTGAAGGGATGGATATCATATGAGAATCGACACTATTGGCTAACATGAAGATCTCGTCCCTGGCTATGGGCGTGGTGTTGTCGACAATCCCAACTATTTGATGAACTATTTTGAGATGAGGTTCTTCTGGCTTCCGCTATCAAAAATAAAATGCAGCGAGGTCCCCTTCACCCACATCTATGAATGAAAAAGGCACTCCCCCTCTTCAGGATCTGTTGGTTCTTCTGGTTGAATTGTTGCAGTCACAACAATAGCAGTGGGGTCTACGTCGATGATCTGTTTTTTACCAGTATTTTCATAATCAAATTGTGAATCAGGGTTTGGATCCTTGTCTTTGATCTTAACCACCAATGACTGTTTTGAGCGACATTCCTCGGTGTTGTGCCAGGGGATTTTGTGGAAATCACACCATTTTCTGGTGTCCTTCTTTGTCTTTATGTGGCCCTTCTTTTCCTATGGCTTGGACTAGTTTTTGGGAGACTGCTTGTTAGGTTCGTCTTTATCATACTTTGGTTGTTGCATATATGGTTGGACTAGTTTTTTCCATTTGTTCTGGTGCTTAAATTTCTTCTTGATTTTAACAACATATCGATAAGCAACACCGAGTGATGAGATTTCCAGAAAATCCATTTCAGTTTGGATGTATATGTGTAGAGCCCCATGGTATTTAAGAACCAAATGTCGTTCATAGTCTTTGATACCCATCTTGATGCGCAAGGTATGGAAGGTATTGGTGAAATATAGAACTGTTTGGCCCCTCTCTTGTCGTAGTGTGGTCCATCTCATGTACTGGTCCTCATAGTTGCCAACAGGGTAATACTGTTCCTTTACCACATCCACAAAAAAATCCCAAGTGGGCTTGGCCCCATATATTCCAGACTCCTCTATGGAACTTTTCTCCCAGTAAGTTTCCCACCAATGTTTGACATGGGGGAGATATTTAAGGAGTGCGAAGGTGATATTTTCCCTTTTGAAAAATTATGAACAGAGAAATAACCCTCTAACATATTTAAGCATTTGTCTAGGGCATCCACATCTATTTGACCTTCAAATACGGGAATATCAAAATTAACCTGTACCTTAAAAGGGGAGGTTCTTCCAAAGTGGCTGTTTGATGAATATGCACATGTTTCTATCAGCGGGCGTTGAAGGATGTGGGAAAAAATATCCATCATTTCGTCCCTCTATCGTGTGAGAGCTTTCTCAAGCAACAGATTGAAAGAATCGTCTGCTCCATTGTTTTTATTTTCTTCCTCCATGGAGGGTTTCTTGGGTGTGCGAGAGTGATTGTGTTCAAGAGATACAATATCGAGACCCAACTTTCTATACTCGGACCTCGTCAGGGACATGCACTGAAAAAAACCGATCAAGAGCAACCTGCTCTGATACCACTGATCCATATTATTTTCGGCACGAAATGAGAGCGGAGATATAATAAAGCAATGTAAAAAGATATCTCGGATATCTAATAATATAATAGAAATGTATCAGAGATGCAACCATAAACACATAGATACATTAATACACAATTTTCTATTAATGAGCGAAAATGTACAAAGACTGTAAAAATGCAGAGTGAAAGACTCGCTAGAATGGTGGTAGCTTATCTCTGAGAAGAGATGTGTCTGCTACTCGCATTCGCAAGAAGATGATTTTACAATGAGGCTCCAAAGGCCATTTTATCATAAAGAAAATCCAAAACCCTAACCCCGAAATATGAAAAGCCAACAGTTTTGTGGACCCCGTTTTGGGTAGTTTGGTGTATCAACTTCCCAAGGGCGTAACTTTGGCATACGATCTTCGTTTTAGGCGCACAATATATTTTTGAAAAGGTATCTTCGAGGATATTCATTTAGGGGGATCAATCAGAGCCTCTGTCTATCATTGAGAAGATCGATCCCAAAAAACCTTCATTTAGGCCCTCAAAATGGCCCTAGAAGTTAAAAACTGCTAAAAATAGTAAATTACCAAAATTGCCAGAAAATTGTTTTGAGCCAGTTGGAAAAGGTGAGTGGCCACCGATATCCACCTGGATCATAGTGTTACTCGGGTGTCGACGAATATCATTTCGACTCCGCGATAAGTGTTTTGTTAATTGACCTCACCGACGCCCGATGTTTATCGACATCGACAACCTTACGAGCAAGTAGTGCCCTTTACACAGTTGGTGTCTTAAATGGACAATGGTCGGTGTTGATCAATGTTAGTTTTCTGAAGGTTGTGTCATGATTTTGACACTCTAATTGAACTCGCCGACGCCCGATGTTGATCGGTGTCGACATTTGTAATATTCTAGTTTGGGTTTTTGTAGGTTTTCTTGTTGTTTTGGGTTTTAGAGATAAGAGGTTTATGCATGCAAATTTATCTTGTTCATTCAATACATAACAATTTTGAATCATAAACATAAGTACCCAAATCTCCTTTATTTAATTATGAGAACTTGCATAGAAGAAATAAAAATTATAATAGAGAATGAAAATGCAAAGGGAACCTGGTTATATAATGTTGAGTTCATAGCCCTAGATGAAGAAGGAAATATATGAACCAAGATCCACCTTGTTGCAGCTTTACACTTGTAAAGATATATCAAAACTATAATAAATGTGATTGCAGTCACTTGTTGTAAAAAATGAGCCACACGACTTTGGCTTGAGAAAGAGATATGTTCCTTATATCACCATATACAAGCTTCCAACAATACTTTCTTCTCACATGATCATGTGCGCCCCTCTTGGAAACCAAAATCGATCCAAAATGACGATACATGCCTAACATTGTTAGATCGCCCTTCTCAAGGATAAATCACCAACAAAAAATGAAGTTTTTTGCAATGAAGATCGAGAATTCGACCAGTAAACAAAATCAATAGTTCTATCCTCTCAATCCTCCCCCACAATCATAAGCAATACACCTTCCAATCATACGTAGATAGGTAGCACAAGGATAATTGACCCACAACAACAACTATTTATGAATTTCTCCTCCACTCGAACTCTCTCAATGAGGAAACCATCGTCTCACTGATTAAAGTGTTGTAGTAATTTATCCCTTGATGAATAACGATATATACCAAGATCACCCTTGATGTTGCTCCACAATAGGAAAACGAGAACAAAATTGGAATAGATGCGATGGTAGTCTATTATTGTCCAAAACAGAAGCCCATATGATTTGAGAATGAGGAAGAATTTGGCTCCATGCAACTCCAAAATTAATCAACCAACAAATGCTTCTTCCCCTTATTTATTTATGCCGCCTTTAGCAACAATCTCCATCCCTATTCCAGGTCAATACACAACCAACAACAAATCGTCCCTCTTGATGAGTAAAACGATAGCCACAAGGAATGTCCTATGCAATAGATAGGGGGATCGACTAGATTGCATACACAAAATTTAGAACTCCCTAATCCGTCCCAATAAGGGTATTCTTAGCTAATGAATCAACTTGAATCTTTACTACTGATCATAATGCCTCTCCTATGCAAAAACTCGGCTATGGATATGAAGAAATCGACCTCCAATAATTATCTCAGCTTAACAACTAAATTCACCATTAACAAGAGAAATTCACAACCTCCGCAACTGAGATTATCTTCCATGAGATGTTATCAATAGATCTGAGTGATCTACTCTGAATATTAATTAGGATAGATAGATTTCACTATCAAAATCAATGTTCGTCAAGGGTTTCTGTCCTCAACAACCAAAAATCCACGAGAGCTTTCGACAATCTGATCTGATTGATTGATTGACTGAATGAGGAGAATTCCTCCTTTATCCCCTCTTATATTTTCCATTTGAGAAATTAATTAATGAACCACTTTTATTTATTTCACTTTATTTAATAAAGTGACTTCTCCCTTTTCCTTTACTTTTCGATCATTTTGACTTAAGACATTAATTAACACCCTTTCGAATTCCCGACTCATCCTATGGGAATTGAATAGGATAGTGGGTTTCTTTTTGGTGCTAAGTAGGAGGAGACATTACAACATTTTCCCGAGTAGGCAATGTCTTCCATGCAACTAGTATCGGACCTGTTCGATGCCCGGTGTTGACCAATGTTGGCATTCTCAAACATGTGTTGAGTCTTTTGACATACGTATTGTTTCCGACATCGCCCCAGCCTCTTCGTGGGCCAGGACGTGATCACGTGAGGCCAGGCCCTACCCCGTGAGGGGGGCCTGGGGTGATGCTCGACATCACCCCTGTGGCCATCCCCATCATATATATATATATATATATATATAGTTTAAATTTTTTTTATAAAAATTTATATTTTAATTTTTTTTAAATGTTTTTAATAAATATTTTTTTTTTGGTTGTAATTTTGAGTTTTTTTAAATTGTTTTTTAAATTTTTCCTCATTTTCTCTTAGTTTATATATATAATTTTAATTTTTTTGGTTTTTTTTTTCTCTTTAGTTTTATTTTTTATTTTTTCTTTACTTTTTTTTAATATAAATTTGCTTTTAATTTTTATCAATTTCATGTGTTTTCTTTTTCTTAGTTTTTAATTTATCAAAAAAAAAAAAATTTTTTTTGCTAAATATTCAAAATAGTGTTATTTAACTACAATTATTTTTTTATGTATTGAAGTAAAGGTAAGCAATGTGTTAAAAATAATGTTTTTTACTATATTTTAAAAGTACGGAACCATAAATTAATTAAGGAAACACAATTATATGAAAAAACTTAATTTAAAAAAAATAAAAGGTAAAACATGTTTTTAAGATTGAAAGAAGCATAAAAAAATGATTAAAAACACACTTGAAAAAAAAAAAAACATTAGAAAAATTTGAAAATAGATAAAAAAATAAGCATTTAAAAATTAATGTGGAAACATTATGGATCAAAAAATTTAAAATATCAAAATACCACCTAAAAAGGGACTGAAGGGTGCTACCGATAGCACCATTTTTAAAAATGGGGTAAAAAATGTGACCCACCAGAACTCTGTAGAGTTCTCGTTAAGTTGGTAACTATGATCCAATTGTCGATAGAGGGTAGCATCGGCCTTGAGAGTTTGACCAGTTTTTCTTAGTTGAACTCTGGACTGAAAAGGAGTAGCACAAGGTTTACAATCTTCCATCTTAAAATGTGTCAAAAGATCCATTACATATTTAGATTGAGAAATAAAAAAACCATAAGACCATTGTAATACTTGAAAACCCAAAAATAATGCATATTACCAATATCTGTCATGTAAAAGGAGTCAACAAGTTGTTTCTTCAATATAAGAATGAGATCAATGT
>ML779644.1:47062-81053 GCA_009831015.1 Picea engelmannii | reverse complement strand
TATTTATGATAAGGAAGTTTTGCTGGGTTTTCTTCCCCTAGAGGGTTTCCCAGGATAAATGTTGTGTCTATTGTGGATGTGTATTTCTCAGTGATCTTGTTCTTATTATGCTCTTATCTTCTGAAATGCAAAGAACTATAATATTGGCATAAAACATTAACATGAGGAATCAATCGTTGCAATTCAATACTAGATCAAACCAGGTAATATTCAAAAGGCCAATTCACATACTCGCTAACATTGTCTGATCTCAGGCACTTGATGGGTCGACCACATTTCTTTTCAACAAAGGCTCTGAATTCTTTGAACTTTTCAAAGACAATATTCTTGTTTTTCAGAAAATAAACCCAAGTGAAATGAGAGATATCATCAATGAAAGTCAAGATATACCTTGCACCTAGTAAGGAAGGTATATTGATGCAGTAGAGATCACTGTGAACTAGCTCCATGAGAATATGTGATTTTCCAGAGTCAAAGGGTGCTTGATGATGCTTGCAAAGTACACATCCTTTACAGACTTCATCAGGGGGAAACATTAGGTAGACTAGAAACCATATTCTGAGTTTTGATAGACTATAGAATTCAAAAATTTAGGTGTTTGATTCATTCATGCTAGGTTCAAATTCATTCATCGGTGTGAGAAAAAAGAGAAGTTGGTTCAGAGTCGGGTCAAGTCATGTCACAAAACTTATACAAACTATCCTTTGAGATGAGAAACCCTTCGATCAAAATCAACTAACCTCTCTTCAAATCTCAAACAAAGAACTGATCTAGTAAAAACTCCATAATATTACTTGTTTGTGTTAATTTAGAAACCAAAAATAGATTGGTACTAAGGTTCAGTACATGATAGATGTCGACAATTCTCCCATGTTGATAGGGAACATCATCACGACCACCAATGTTGAGAGCAAAGTCATCAACAACATAGATATTTATCTCCACAACTTTATATAAGAATGTGAACAAGGAAGCATCCTTAGCCATATGATGAGTGAAACTAGAGTCAACTACCCATTCATTCTGTGTAGAATGAGAAAGCAATGCTTGAGAATTTTTTACTTTGAAGGTGAAATTACTAGCGGGTCAATGAACAACCGACACGTCTCCTTCATGGAACTTGAACTTCTCCTCTAGGTCATCTCTCTTCTTGTAGTAGACCTTTTCCACATGTTTAGTCTTTCCATAGTACTCACATGTCTTCTTCTTTCGACTTTGATGGAGTGCATCTGTCTACCTTTTAGTTTTTTGTTTGAGGCATCCAGGTCTTTCTATAGGGGTATTGAACCATCATTTTTTCTTATGATTAAACTTGCCCTTTCCCTTGAGCAAGTAAGCTTGGTGTTTTCCACCAAGATTTCCTTCATCAGGTAGTATGTGTTGATCAGTAATCAGTAAGCCACAAAAATCTTCGAAGGTGTAATCCTTACCATATTCCTTCCATGCCTGCAATTTGGTACATAAAGTTGAAACAAACATGTAGAATGTTGTTCTCAAATTCATTAGGACTAACTTAATGAGTTGTTTGCCTTTCTTCAAATAATTATTTCCACATTTTCCTAACTTCAACTACAGTTCCTTCAAATAGGACGAATAATCCTCTATTCTATTGAAAGAATGAGGATTGCGAGAGATCAACTCTTTCTCCAATTGCATGATGTGGCTTTCATCGACTTTACCGAATAAAGATTTTAGCTTCTTCCAAACTTGATGAAAAAAATTGATTCCGTTGATGTAAAATTGAATCTCTTGTGAGATATAGGTCATAATGACCCCTACAACCTCATCCTTCTTCCCATCAATAATTTTTTTTTCTTGATCGTTTGTTGGATATAGAATCATAGTCTTCGTTTATTTCCACAATCCTTTACTCTTCAGTAGGGTTTCCATGTCTAGTTCCCATACAACATAATTTGATCCATTCAAAACTATAGGATCAACCTTTGAATCCAATTCGATATCTACGTAGATATGATATGTTTCCACAAGTTACAATCAACAAATCACTGACCTAGAGTCAATCACACAACATATCCAACTTAACATGATTTGCAGACAACATGTGAGGTCACAACCAGTCACTTTGATACCATGTTGGGGATTGTGTGTAACCTGATATGAAACAAATAAATATAGTTGTAGATAATCGAAGAGGAATAACTTTCAAAGATAACATGCGGTGTCTAAAGACATTGTTATAACACTTGAGCACAACGCATTGTGATCAGAACATCACAATGAATGTTGAACATCTTCACACATGTTCACTTCAAAATTTTGTACACTTGATAATGATCCATTGGATTTTCTATTTATAGCTTCAATATATAACCAACTTCATTGGAATTGGGAAGATGTTATCCACATACAATCATCAGTGGTTATAGTTGACTTCGTCAAATCCACTATAAGTAGTCAACTCGACAAGGATGATCGACTCGACCATCCATGCATCCAACTTGTAGTCTATTGCATGGTTGGTCGATCCGTCAATCGACTATCTTTGACTATTGGTAAACTATCTGACTGATAGGATTGTCGACTACTCGACCAACTGATGTAGATATCCATTCGATCGATTTTTTTCAGATGTTGGTCGACTTCCTGATCGACCGATTCCAGTAGAAGTGTGATGAACCATCAGAACATAAGGTTCCAATAGAATATGCTTCTTACTTTGGCATTGGAATATGGATTAATTCACCTTTAGGTACATGGAGATTCTTTGTTGGTGATTAAATGGACAAGGAAGGATTTTTCCTTAAGAAATTTCACTTTGCAACCATTTTTTGATGAGGTTTGGGGTCTACAAGTAGGTTTAATTTCCATTCATTTTTACATATATTCAAAGAGAGGAACTTGTTGGCACATGCCTTATCAAATTAGGGTATTCGCTTAATGATCGGTGAATGGATAGTCTTGGAGGACCAAGATGATATGCACTCATAATTTCCACATGCTTCACTCCTTTAAGGGTTTTCTAATATGTTATGTTTTGTTGTTGGATGTATAGGAGGAATTACTGAGAATATTTTGAGGGCCAAAGGTAAATAATTCAATTTTTTTATGAGAAATGTATGGTTAGGGGACTCCATAAAGAAGGATCTCAAAATTTGGTGTGAAAATGATACTACCAAGAACTACATAGTATTACCTTTAATTGTGGCTTGGGGAATCTGTCTAATTAGGAATGCAAATATTTTTGAAGATATGGATATTCTTCTTTTGCAATGTGAGATGCAAGGTATAAATATTCTAAGATCTTTTAATCAAGTACAAGATTTTAAGGTCCCCAAGAAGATTGTGGAAGAATTTATTGATAAAAGTAGGAATTGGGCCTTATTTAATGGATCCTCTTAGGGTGATCATTTAGTGGGTGGGGTAGGAAGAGTTTTTTAATTTTATTTTTTTGATGCACATTCATTAATGCTTAAATCCGATCCAGGGGTAGGGTTCCAATAACTTCTATGAACTCATGCCTTTGAATTTGCTTCTTAATTTGGCATTGGAATATGGAGTAACTCACCTTCAAGTATATGGAAATTCTTTTTTGGTGATTAAATAGATGATGAAGGAGTTTGCGTAAATATATTTCACTTTGAAACCATTGTTTGATGAGGTTTTGGGTCTATAAACAGGTCTAATTTCCATTCATTTTTACACATATCCAAAAAGAGGAACATGTTGGCATATGGATTATCAAAGTAGGGTCTTGACTTAATGATGGGTGAATGGGTAATATGGGAGGACCAAGATAGTTTTCACTCATAATTTACATATGCTTCATTCCTTTAAGGGTTTTCTGATACTTTATGTTTTGTTGTTGGATGTATAGGAGGACATTACTGAGGCATTTTTTTTTAGGCCAAAGGTCATCAATTTAGAATATCTGATGATTAATGTTGATTTTCCTTTTTGTTAGAAAAAGTTGGAATTGTATGTTAATACTACTAATATGAAGGACAATAACATGTCAAACCTCATTAACCGAACGAAAGTATTTTTGAATACTTTTATCCTTTTCTAATATTATTTTATATAAAAATTTATGATTTTTTTTTGAAAAAAAACTTCAAATTGTTTTATAAACCATTTTTGGTTACTTTAAAATTGATTATAAAATCAAAATTTGATAAAAGATTATATATGGACATGTATTACTATAAAATGAAAGAAATAATTTTATATAAATTTCTTTTTATCTCTTTAAACACATCAAAATGACTTACTCTCGTATTATAATGATGCAACGAATACTATAATTTAATTTTATCGAAAAATATCAAATATATATTTTTTAAAATATCAAAAATCAAAATGACTTAGTCTCAAGAGTATTATAATGATGCAATAAAGACTATAATTTAGTTTTATCTAAAATATCAAATATATATATTTAAAAAATAAGAAATCAAAATACAAATATTAATTTTTTTTAAGCAAATTTATGTTAATGATTTAAACTAACCATTGTTATTATGTTTATTTTAATAATAATAATAATAATAATAATCATCTATTTTTAAGGTTACTGCAAAGCTAGCACACCAAATTGGTGTATGAGACCCTCTTGTTTGTTACTCCGAAGCCATCACATCAAATTGGTGTATGAGACCCTCTTGTTTGTGGGACAAGGGACCCCCCTCCGCCCAACTATTTGATTAATAAAGTCTACCAAGATATACATACCTACCCCAATCTAGATTTGAACCTGTGACCTCTTAAAAATAATAAAAAATATTCACAACATTCTTTATTATTATTATCTAAATTCATCATAAACATATAGTTATACTTAAACATTTTTTTATTAATATAAATAATTGTATATTTAATATATCTTATATTATATTAATGGATTTATAATTTTATAATAATATTTTATTTTAAACTATTATGTTTTAAATATCTTAAAATCATTAGATTAAATTAAATTAAATTAAAATAAATTAAATTTAAATAAATAATAATAGTAATAATAATAAAAAATTAAATTTAAATTTAAATTAAAGTTAAAATTTCATTATTATATCTTTAAACAAATAGTTTTTAACAACTACGTTTTCAATTCATAAGCTCATGGTGTGGTAACAACAACTTTTTCAATTCATAAGATGCATGGGGTGGCAGGTGTAGTGTTCACCTTTATTCTAAAAAGATAACAAAAATATTAAACTTACATAAGTCTTAGTCGAGTCATAACTAACGTGGTGGAAATGTTGAGAATATCGTAAGAAATTGAACTCTTAAAAGAATTTTTGGAAAATAGATGTTATAATCAATTTAGATCTATTTAACTTTGGATTTATTAAGAGTTGAAAGGGATCAAATCTCTCGAGGTGTAAACATTTAACCTTTCCTCAAGTTTTGCACTCTAAAAAAGGTTTGCACTTCGAGAGATTTGATCTCTCTCGATACTTGATAGATTTGAAGTTAAATGGATCTAGGATGGAACTATAGCGTTGAAAAAATGATAAATGGAAGATGGAAAGCTTATTATGGACTTGAAAACATTTTTAAATCAGTAGACCTTTAGCTTTGGGATAAGAAACACTCCTCTTTCCCACTCTCATCATTGCAATTATTTTATATGGATGTGAATTTTGGGGTTGCAATATATCTAGAGAACCTTTGAGAAAGATAAAACTAATCCAAAATAATTTTATAACTTATAATCTCAAAATTAAGGGAAATACACCCTATCATATCCTCGTCATAGAAGCAATCCTTTCACCCATTGAGAGCGTTTCTATGATTAGATACCTAACATACGAGAACAAGATAAACACCATGGATGACAAGATTCTCCCCAAAATTTCTAGCCAAAACCACTACAAGCTCAAGCGAGGATGACATAAAGATGTCAAATCCTGGCTAAATCATTGGTGAATACAAGAAGAAGCCATCATGCAAAATATCAATACTATTGCAAATATTATCACTTCAAAATTTAAGGAGAATATGTGGTGTGATAAAGAATTAATTGATAAAGGGAAATTAAGATACTATAAGGAGGTGGTCAACCCTAATTTAGAAGATCAAAATTATCTCTCAGTTTTGAAAAGTGCAAAGAAGAAAATCCACATTTCTAAAATAAGAACAAACTCTCATGAGCTTCATAGTGAAACTTGGCATTGAACAACTCCCAAAACATTGTGGGATGAGAGAATATGTCACCTTTGTGACACTAAGTAGGTAGAAGATGAAAAACATTTCCTCTTTGATTACCCTGCCTATACCCATATTAGATCTCAATTTAAAAATATGTTCCACATTACCAACCTTCCTAACCTCCTAAGTCATCAAAACTATGGTGATATTGGAATGCTTCTCTCAATGTTTTTTGAGCATAGAAATACAATTTTAAAGAAATTAAAGTAATCTCTCACCTTCTTAAAGTTTAATAAATGAACATTCATCATTATCATCAATATATATATATATATATATATATATATATATATATATATATATAAGGGAGTAGACATAAATTTTTATATTTTTGTTATTTATTTATTTATTATTATTTTAATGTGTTACATTACATGAAACTGACATAAATTTTTATTATTTTATTATTATTTTAATATTTTATTATAATTTTAATATATATTATTACATGAACATCTTCCTCATATTAAATTGTAGAACACTTCTCAACTTAATTATTAATCACTCTATGTAATTAAACAAATCTTTGAGTAAAAAAACTTTAAGTCAAGGAATAACTCCCTCCTCATATATTCATTTTACAAATCTTTGAGTAAAAAACTTTAAGTCAAGGAATAACTCCCTCCTCATATATTCATTTTACAAATCTTTGAGTAAAAAAACTTTAAGTCAAGGAATAACTCCTTCCTCATATATTCATTAAAACAAAACTTTCTTCTATAAAACTTTATTCTCAACCCATTTAAAGCTATCTCCTTCTTTTAGATTAAATGAAGATTCAACCATGAGGTAGATTGAATAACAAATCAAGTAAACCTAATCTTTCTTCTCAACACATTTAAAGTTGTCTCCTTTCAAATTAAATGAAAATTCAACCTTTGACTTTGGGTCAAGGGGAAGAGAGGTGACTAATAAAAGCGCGCCTAAAATTCATCATCAAAAGATGAGTTAGGACAAAGTCAAGAATGCTAAACTACCTTATTTGGTACAATAAATACATGTGTTTTTGTTAGGTACCATAAATACATGTATTTTTAAATTATTGAATGGAATTGCTAATTGAGGATCTTCCATGTCCAAAGTGAAAACTTCGTTTTTAATTATACCTTGAGATCATTTAAGAGAGTAACTTTTGATATCATTTAAAAGAGTTTCATTTGCTTCTTTTCTTCCATTTTGGTTTATGGTAAATGGTCTAATTAAATCATCTCTTATTTAAAGTATTGGCATCTTCAATTCAGTTAATAATTAAAAAATATATGTATTGATGGTATAGTTTTGATTTAATTAGTAATTAAAAAATAAAGTATTTATGATATTTAATACCAACCAAGTTGGTTAACAATTAAAAATACATATATTTATGATGTTTAATAAAATTATTTAGTATGTAAATTTGTTTATTAATAATAAATATTGATTAAAAAGTTTGAAAGGTTAAGAAATATAAAAACTATATATACAGTTATATTTTTAATTTTAATATTTTAGTTAGTTTTTTTTTTTTTTTAATATTTTATTTATAAAGGTGGTCAAATTTATCATAATTTTGTTATCAATTCATTATAAAAAGAATTATCATTAAATATTATTCATAAATGTAAACTCACTTATCATTGTTATTAAAAAAAAACACACCATTTGAAATAATTTATTAATGATATGTAAAAGAGTAAACTTTCACTCCTATCAAACACTTTTAGATCTTAAACCATTAACATATTTTCTTATATCTAATAAAAATGATCTCTTAACAAATCAATTAAATCTTACTTCAAATCCACTATAATACTTTAAATATAACATTTAAACTTTACTTCTATCACTCACTTATTTGGAATAAAGTTTCCAAAGTTTCCCTAGATAGTGTTTTTAAGGGTAAATACCCAACCTTTGGCTCAAAACACTTAGAAGGTAAATAACTCAATGTTTTATATACCGACTCAAATTAACACTTAAATTATGTCGTTTGAAGTTTAATTTTACCAGTTTTAATTTTTTTTTCACTTTATTTATTTTTATTTTCAATGATAATTAAAAAAATATTTCATTTGAACTTTATTTATCTTGAACTTTATGTTTACCATTTAAATAAATTATTTTTATTACATTTTTTATTTTTATTTTTATTTTTAATGATAATAATGCCATTTGAAATTGGCTTTTACCTCTTTTTATTTTTCAACGAATTAGTTTTGTAGTTGTAATATTAATTTTATGCCCTTGTATGTCAAAGTATGTTAAAGTTACGTTTCGGGGAAGTTGATACACCAAACTACCCAAAACAGGGTCCACAAAATTGTTGGATTTTCATCTTTCGGGGTTAGGGTTTTGGATTTTCTTTATGATAAAAAGGCCTTTGGAGCCTCATTGTAAAATCATCTTCTAGCAAATGCGAGTAGCCGTCACATCTCTTCTCAGAGATAAGTTGTCACCATTCTAGCAAGTCTTTCACTCTGTGTTTTTACAGTCTTTGTACATTTTCGCTCATTAATATAAAATTGTGTATTAATATATCTCTGTGTTTATGGTTGCATCTCTGATACATTTATGTTATATTATTGGATATCTGAGATATCTTTGTACATTTCTGTATTATATCTCCGCTCTCATTTCATGTCAAAAATAATCTGGATCAAGAATTGAAGTAAAAATATTAAGATAGGGAGTAATTACTATTATCTATTATCACATTTAACGATCAAGTTAGAATTGAATTAATCCATGATGTTAATGTACTGTTGAGATCAATTCTCGCTTCCAAATTTTCCCTCCCCTTTCTTTTTTCCCAACTTCTTCTTTCCATTTATTTCCCTCTTCTATTCCTACCCTCGTTCCCCTTTTATTCCCCCCCTTCTCTTTTCCATTTCTAGTTACTATACTTAGTCGTTTTTCAAAAAATGGCGCGTTCGCGAGTTGACGTACTCACGGGTCTTCACCTCCATCCAGGTTCCTATATCATGAGTCCAACTGACCGCTTTGTTATAATATACTTAACCATTCTAACAACCATGGGTTCACGGGTTCAAGCTTTTATCTTCCAAGACTCTGCAATCTCCTTTTTGCACCTAAAGACCCGTGATCTACATTATGACTGTTGGATTTGTCGCAGGTACTGAGCCCTTAAGCATTTCATTTCTCTTACATCCAAGTATGCCAGACCACTATGCAATACTTAACCCATTTTCGATCGTTTGCAACCACGGGTTCCTAGGTTGGTGCATTCACAAAAAAAAAACTCAAATTTAAATTGCTCTCGTCCATCCCCACCATCTTTGTGCTTTCCCCAATAGGCATTTGGTATTGTTTAATGCTAATAACTGATCATGCATGCTCTGTAAATATCATCATTAAAAAGTGAAGGGCTCGAGAAGATTTTTCATTAAATCGCATTAAAGCACGATTTGTCAAGGGTTATATTATTGTTATCTACCCGGAAGGTTTCATTACAAGTTATTATTCAGTTGAGAGAACACTCTCGTCAACTTTGGCAGCAACAACCAGACAAAATTTTTGTGGTGGTACTTTGAACATCTTTGGTTGAGAAGACCAGAACTTTCATTGGTCCAGAGCATACTCGTATTACTCATCACCTCTTGCACAAAAAGATATAATCTGGACTTCCGAAATTGCTCACCCAGGGTGTGTTCCTGAGGTATTCGACTGCAAAGAACTAGTTGCATGGTGCATTGAAAAATATGTACTGATTCAGTGAATCATACAACTTCAGGATTGTTCCCCCATCTCTCTTTCATCGCAATTATTTCGTAAGATGTTGTAGCTCCTTGAGCCAACACTTACCTTTAAGGGAGAGGATTGCATAAATTTTCTGAAAAAACATGACAATGGCATGGACCTCTTGCTTGAGTATTTGGAGAATCCTGCGGTTATCCCAGAGCACATAACCATGATTCAGGTTGACTCATTCAAAAACCCCTTTAGGGAAATCGCTTGGTTGTTTACTGAAATGATAGGCCAAGAAAGCACTGCCACCATTTCGCGCATGATTCTTTATATTTTATATTTTACAGTTAAAGAGAAAGCTATTTTCGATTAGGGAAAGTTGATTTCCATTGAAATCTCATCCCAATTGCCGCATTACAAAAGAGACAATAAATTATTTATGGCTTCTTATTTGGTATTTGTGATAGCATATTGTTGTCAGTTTTCAAAATTGAATATCTGTAAGAGAGTGAACTGTGAAGTTGATCCAGTCACCTTCTGGTATCAATCATTTTGGAGACACAAGACTTATTTTCATTTTTACTAGGTTTACAATGATTTCGTTTCAGTCTTTAAGGGATTGTTGTTTGGTAAAAATACCCCCAGGATATCAGACCATGCAAATAAATTCTTGGAGAAAAAGGGGACATTAGAGAAGATGGAAAATCACAGTCTTATCAAGATCTTTTGTTCCAAGGAGAATCCCTCTTTTCTTCCATACCGTGTATCTACCAAAATGTTTATTACGGAAGTGGAAAGGAAGTATAATTTATGGCTGCACTTTTTCCATGAGAAACAAAAAAAACAATTCATACCCTTGCCTTGGAAAATTTGAGACTTTATATTCAGGAATATAAACAAAATTGATGAGTTTGCAAACCACTTCCACAATTTGAATCTGAAATATGCTGAAAAGATAAAGGGGTTTGACCCTAACATAATTTTCGTAGAACATATGTTGGTAGTCGAATTCAACAATTCATTTATTCATACTATTATGAGTGAAGAAGAAGATAACAACTTAGGCGTGCCTGCTCACAACATTGGTTACTTGGAAACAATACTTAGTACTAATTAATTTTACAAGCAAAAAGGAAAGGGTCCCACTGAAAAGAGCGCCCAGTCTCCAGTTGTTACCCCTAAAATTACCACATCTCGGTGCAATGATCCAATGACCCACCAAACTAGGAAATTTACCAACAGTAGTTCAAGTGGCGGAGGAGAAAAGAATCCCCTTCCGGGAAAAATCCAGAGCTCACACAAACTTCCTCTGAGAAAGAAGAGGAAGAACGTTGTGCAAGAGGAAGAATTCCATCACATAGAAAATGGCATCAATAACTTCTCTATTTAATACATGGAGCTCGAGGCGGATATCGAGAAATTATTCCCCACAATTGATCAGCTGGGAAACACAACCCATCAAAATTCATCATTAGAAATCATTGAGAATGATACTTTCGGTGAAGAAGAGCCGTTCTCTTTTCAAACCACGGTATTTGACAATGAGTCTAAGAAGTTGATTATTGAAAAAGGTCATGTGAAAAATAAGAAAGGGAAATCTCATTCAGAGGTTGACCCAAAGGATTTGCGGCCTTCCCAAATTTCCAGAATTCACAGGGCAACTAGAGATGCTATGGATGACTCCATTGGTGGTTTAGAAGCAAAAAACACGAAGTTGAAAGAAAGGATCAAGGAACCGGAAGAAGATTTAATGCCTCTTCCAATTCTTTCCATTCCTTTATCAATAGTCAGACCCACCACACCCGATGTTAAATTAAAAGGATATTCAAGCCTACTTACATCAGCCATGAGCTATGTGGAAATAAATATTAATAAAATAATGGCATTGATCACAGAGGCATGTGAAGTTTCGAAAAACATTGTTTCTTTTGGTTCGAAGGTGAATGCCTTCCATGAATATTTGCAAGCCGACCTGAAAAATGAAGAATATTTCTACCTTGATGTTGTACTACCCTTTGGAAACAAGGTCTATAACATGATGGAACTAAGGAGAAGAGAGGGGGATCTACCCTCCCCGAGTTGGATAAAATAGTTGAACACGTGTTGGAAATAAAAGATTAAAAATTTGCATAATATCGTTCAGACTTGCAGCCAATCTATATCAAAGAGGGGAGAATTATTCAAGAGGCTCACATAGATATACCTAGATGGAATCACTAACGAAGTACAAGACCCCAAGTTAATCATCAACTCAATGTTCCTAACAAAGCAACAGTTTGACAAACAAGTTGAGATTTTTAAAGGGTTATCAGTTGAAAGGTTTTATGGTATAGTTGAATATAATGAAGACGACATAGACGATTGGCTAGTGGACTACTCCGTAAAGAATCAAGATATTGAAGAAGCCTTACATGGTATTTCCCTTGATTTACGAGACTTCGAGGGTGATTTGTTCAACATAAAAATCCATCATGAGATAAATGTGGTACCAATGAAAATTATATTGAAGAATGGTTCAAGAAATAAATCGACAAATTGATCGATGAGGGGCAATAAAAAATTTGTAAATGTGTTGACTTGCACATAATAGATCTATCTAAACAATGATACACACATTTGCAGAGAGAATTGGAAAAAGAAGAAGAAGGAGAGAAAGAATGGAAAGAATTCTCATTAACCGTTATGAATAATGAATAATTTACACATGATATACTCTATATAACTCAATGAGTTCGACTTGAGGTGAACCAAGTCGCCATAGTGGTGGTCTAGAGTGATCTGACACACACCAACAATTACGGGAGTAAACTGCCACATATTCTAGTCTCTCAGGCAGTTACGGGAGTGAACTGCCACCTAGTTGAGTTAACTAGTCTTTAGTTAATTGACTGAACAAAAAGTAGTGAGGAGTTAACTCAAGGAATCAAGGCTAATGTGCCACTTTGGTGATGATACCAAGGCAAGGTCGAATTAGCATGGTGATGATCCTAATGTTGCATGGTGATGATCCCAATGCAACATCTAAACTCAACTCAACTAGTCAAACTGAAGTGTGAACTAAAAGAGTATATTCTCCAGGTGGAATATTCTCTCCTAAATTATAGGAGACTAGATAATGACTAATTATGACTAATAAACAAATGAAAAACCTTAGGAAAAGGAAATCCTAGGTGTGTGTGAAGTAACTCCAACACCCCCCCTGAACATCACTATGGTGAAAATAAAGATTGGGTCCCGACAACGAGACCATGTTAGGTACCCAAGTACAAAAGATACACTGAAAATAAAGCGAGGAAAGAGGGAAAACCTCATGGGAACNATGGAATTTCTGCTCAGTGAAGGTCTTGGTGAAAATGTCAACCGTCTGTTCTGCTGAAGGATAGAACTGTAAGTCGATGATCCCCTCATGTACTAAGTACCAGATGTAGTGCATGTGGATCTCAATGTGCTTCATCCACTGCCTCTGAACTGGATCTCTGCATAACTTTAGAGTGCTCTGGTTGTCACACTAGATGATGATCGACCGATGAAACTGAATGCTCAACTCAATGAGAAAATGTTGTAGCCACATAGCCTGAATGGTTATGTTAACTACCCCTCTGTACTCTGCCTCGGCTGAAGATAGAGCAATGGCAACTTGCTTCTTTCTCGACCAATAGATAGGCCCAGAACCAATACTGAGTGAGTAACCAGATGTGGACTTGCGATCAATGCTATCTCCAGCCCAATCGAAATCAATAAACCTAATGAGATCCAATGTAGAGTCTGTTGCATAATTAATCCCAAAGGCGATGGTGCCCTGTACATATCTAAGGATACGCTTTGCAACTTTCCAATGTAGCTCATGGGGCTCCTGCATGAACCTGGAAACTGCACCAACTACATATGAGAGGTCTGGTCTGGAGTGTGTGAGATATAACAAGCTCCCCACTAGTTGTCTGTATAGTGTGCTGTCAACCAGTGGAGTCTCCCATCCATCCTCAAGTTTGACTCCTGATAGGAAAGGAGTCGGAGCAGACTTGCAGTCTGTCATGTGAAATATCTCAAGGAGATCTCATGCATACTTGACTTGAGACAGTTTGTTGCTTGATGCATCCTGACTGATCTCAAGTCCAAGGAAGAAGTGTAGTGGACCCATGCCCGTCATCAAAAACCTGTCATGAAGAATCCTCTTGACTGTAGCTATCTCTGAAGTCGAGCAACCGGTGATCAACAAATCATCGACATACAGAACTAAAAGTAGAAGTGAATCAGTCGTCCTGATCATGTATACATTTGGGTCTGATTTACAACGTACAAAGTTCTGTGACAATAGGTAGGAGTCCATCTTGGCATACCATGCCCTCGGAGCCTGCTTGAGGCCATAAAGTGACTTCTTCAGTCTACAGACCAAAGATGAGTCCTACATAAATCCTTGAGGCTGCTCCATGTAGATCTCCTCAGAGAGATCACCGTGAAGAAATGCATTCTTCATGTCCATCTGATGGACTTCCCATCCCTTGGATGTCGCAATGGCAAGGGCCAATCGAATGGAATCCATCTTCACTACTGGAGCGAAGGTCTCATCATAGTCAATACCATGAACCTGTTGAAATCCTTTGGCGACAAGCTTGGCTTTGTATCTACTGATCTATCCATCTGCTGCACTTTTGGTCCTATAGACCCATCTACATATGATGAGTTTCCTCCCAGAAGGAAGGGGAACTAGATCCCAAGTCTGGTTCTCGAGGAGGGAGTTGTACTCCTCCTGCATGGTGGATTCCCAAAAGGGATTTCCAGCAGCCTCGCCATAAGACTGTGGATCTGAAGACTGAACCAAGAAAATATGCCTGGAAGGAAATGGTTCATTGGCAGTGAGTGCAATAGGAGGCTCCTCGAAATCATATCGAGTCCTCCTAGTATCGATTGGATCACCAACGAGATCCCCTGCATCTTGAAGAGTAGTCTGTGCCCACTTGGGCCTCTGCTCTAGCTCTGCAACTGCATCTGGATGCTTTGACTCTGCATCTAATTGTATTGACTCTGAATCTGAATCATCTGATTCCTCTGAATCATAACTCTCATCTGAAGAAGAGTCATCATGTGCGTGCTCATCATCTCGGACAGGTGGAAGAGTGAAGGTGTCTGCATGCGACTGTTGAGGTACATGCGAGACACTTTCCTCGAATTGGACACTATGCTCAATGATGAGTCGGTTTGAGGAAAGATCAATAAGTCAATATCCCTTCACACCATCAGGGTATCCAACAAAAATGCACTCAGTTCTCTGTGGATCATGTGCCTTCCTCTTTTTAGAGGGAATCCGGGCCCATGCACGTGAACCAAAAATGCGAAAGTGGGCCACTTCCGGTTTGAGGCTACTCCAAGCCTCGTAGGGGGTCTTATCCTTGATAGATCTATGAGGAGATCTGTTTTGGATGTATGTTGCACAGTTAAGTGCTTCGGCCCATAGTCTCTATGGTAGTGACTTTGCATGCAACATGCAAGATGCCATCTCCTTTAGAGATCTGTTTTTCCGCTCAACAACTCTATTTTGTTGTGGAGTGTAGGGAATTGTATGTTGCAACTGAATCCCTGCCTCATAGAAAAGATTATGAATCTCATGATTCACATACTCTCCCCCGTTATCAGTTCGGAGGACTTTGATCTTCTTTCCGGATTGTGTCTCAACCAAAGCTTTGAAATCTTTGAGGTGTTGAAAGACCTCAAATTTTTTCCTGAGAAAGTAGATCCAAGTAAAACATGAGAAATCATCAACAAAAATGAGAAAAAACCTCACTTTGTTGATCGATGGATGCGTAAAAGGACCCACGAGGTCACTATGGATCAGATCTAAAGGTGCGGAAGCTCACTGAGACTTTCCTTTGTCGAATTTCTCTTGAGGGTGTTTTCCGAGAACACATCCTTCACATACTCCCTTGGAGAAATGGATGTCTGGTAGACCATCAACTAATCTGTGCTTGCTAAGTTGTTTCATGTATCTGAAATTTAGATGTCCAAACCTTTAGTGCCATATCCTACTACTTTCATTAGCATGAGTAAGCAGTAAAGTAGAATTAGGTTCAATGAATTCAGAAAATGTATACAATCTAGACCGATGATTTACCTCACCAGTAGAAACCTTGGAGTTGGTTTGCATGTCATATATGTCCACGACATTTGGTGTTAATACGACTTTCTTTCCAGTGCCAGAATTCTTCATTTGATACACAGAGAGAAGGTTGACAGAAATCTTGGGAACATGCAACACATTCTTGAAGCTTCCGTTGGTGAGTTCAATCCTTCCTTTGTCGATGACTTCGACATAAGAGTTGTCCCCCATCAGAATAGGAGGACCTTTGCATGCATACAAAGAAAAATAGAATTCTTCTAAGGAATCCATGTGATGTGATGATTTTGAATCTACGATCCAAGCATCAGGAGAGGAGTTGATTGCAATCAAGGCATGGCTAGAATTGCCTTTCTTGGAATTCAGATCTTCTGGCTTCTTCTTGTTTGCACCCTCGGGGATGCGATCTCCAAAGTTGTTTTGCTGAAGTATCTGAGACATCAGATCTATTTGTTTTTGCATGCATGCGGATTTCGAATGGAATCCTTTGTGACAGTACGTGCATTTCTCTCCTTTTCTTCCCTTTTCTCCTTTGGATCTGGAGGCATCGATGAAGGGTTTTGTGTACCCTTCCTTCTTCGTATGTGCATGAGATTTCCGCTTATATTTATCTTTAGATTTATGATATTTGTGGCTGCCATCATGCACAGTGAGTGCATGCGCCCTTGGGACTTTGATTGCACCCATGTTGATGAGCTTGGTTTGCTCTTGTGTCAAGGATTCGATAAAGTCCTCAAGAGAAGGCATCTTCTAGGCTGATCCAGAGGCGAATCTGACAGTATGAAATGTGGATACGAATACAGAGAATTCAGATCCAAGATTGGATAGAATAGTGAGAACCATTTGTTTCTCCTCCTTCGATTTATCAACCCCGCAAGCTTTGAGTTGCGACAGTAAATCCTTGAATTTTGTAAAGAAATCTTGGATATTCTCGAAGCTTTTTGGATCCAATGTGAGCAGCTCCACCTCCAACATGTGTCCCCTCATCTCATCCTATTTTCCAAATATCCCTTCCAAGATGGTCCAGGCTTCATTGGGAGTCTTACAGAAAGATATATGAAAAAGGAGATCGGGAGAAATAAGACTGCAAATTGTTTCGAGTGCCTCATCCATGCGATTTAAGTACTTGGATTTTTCTATGGTTGATGTCGGTTATGTATCTGTATTCATGGTTAACCTATACAACCCTCTGGATCAGATATGTATGGCTATTTTCTCCTTCCATGCAAAATAGTTGTAAGGTGTAAGAATGAATTCTTTTTGGAATTCCATCTTTTCGTTGTCTTCGATCTTTTGTACCTACAAATTTTTTTGGTGTAACTTTTGATTAGCACTCCATCGGCTCTGATACCATGTAAATGTGTTGACCTGCACAAAATAGATATAGATAAACAATGATACACACATTTGCAGAGAGAATTGGAAAAATAAGAAGAAGAAGAGAAAGAATGGAAAGAATTCTCATTAACCGTTATGAATAATGAATAATTTACACATGATATACTCTGTATAACTCAATGAGTTCGACTTGAGGTGAACCAAGTCGCCATAGTGGTGGTCTAGAGTTATTTTGATACACACCAACAGTTACGGGAGTGAACTGCCACCTATTCTAGTCTCTCAGTCAGTTACGGGAGTGAACTGCCACCTATTCTAGTCTCTCAGTCAGTTACGAGAGTGAACTGCCACCTAGTTGAGTTAACTAGTCAACTAGTCTTCAGTTAACTGACTGAACATAAAGTAGCGAGGAGTTAACTCAAGGAATCAAGGCTAATGTGCCACTTTGGTGATGATACCAAGGCAAGGTCGAATTAACATGGTGATGATCCCAATGTTGCATGGTGATGATCCCAATGCAACATCTAAACTCAACTCAACTAGTCAAACTAAAGTGTGAACTGAAAGAGAATATTCTCCAGGTGGAATATTCTCTCCTAAAATATAAGAGACTAGATAATGACTAATTATGACTAATAAACAAATAAAAACCTTAAGAAAAATAAATCCTAGGTGTGTGTGAAGTAACTCCAACACAATTGAGACGATTCTTGTAACCATTAATGAAGACAATAAAAGGACACCAACAAACAAGTAAATACATGAGAGGCCATCATAGTCTTGTTGTTCTTTCACCATCCATCATCCTCCTTCTATGAGCTTAATTCTTATGTATATTTTCTTTATGGTCCATGAGAGCCCTAATCCTAGTCCTTAGGACAAACGCGTTTTAAATTTCAAAGAATATGTAATAACCTATATATTTTTTAGAAATTTCAAAAGAGCTATTTCGGGATTAGTTTCGACTTTGCTTTGTAACTGATCCAGATTTTATGAGAATAAAAAAATGAATATAGATTATTAAAATATTCTTAACACAAAATAACAGAGATACAGTAAAACTAGTTTTCTATTCAATAAGGAAATAAGTTGAAACTATAAAATGCAACGGAAAACAAGCTTGTTGGAATGGTGGTGGCTTATCTCTGAGAAGAGATGTGACAGTTGCACTCATTCGCAAGAAGATGATTACAATGAGGCTCTGAAGGAATTTTTACAATAAAAAATAATGTAAAAAAACCTAGACATCCAAAAACCTAACCCTGGGATATGAAGTGCCAAAAGTCATGTGGGCCTCGTTTGGGTAAGTTAGTACATCAACTTCTCGGGGTCATAACTTTTGCATGTGATCTTCGTTTTAGGTGAACGATAGCCCGTTGGAAAGGTATCATCGAGGAGATTCTTTTTGGGGGCTCAATCAAACCCTTTAGTCATCATTGAGAATATTGATCCCTAAAAACCTTCATTTAGGCCCTCAAAATGGCCCCAAAAGTTAAAAACTGCTAAAAATAGTAAATTGCCAAAATTACTAGAAAATTGTTTTGAGAGAGTTGGAAAATGTGGGTGGACATCGATATCCACCTGGATTAATCCTCTCTCCTTAGGAAGAAATGCTATCCATTGCGTTGATTTCCCCCATCATATGAGGAAATTTCTGTTGAATTTGGCCCCGGATGAGCCACTTGCCTTGGTGCAGGAGTTGCCATGCTTTGACGACTCGATAAATATGGATCCTTTATTGTCGAGTGCCCTTGATCTGTGTGTCCAAAATATGATCAATGGATGCCTATTACATGTAGGAAAGGTTGATCTATTTTGGTGTCAACTGCTCTACTATCTCTGAGGTGTCCAATAATGGTGGGAAATATGGACGAATGAGAGCCACGTTGAAGACTGGGTGCAAGCCAAGGAAAGGGGGAATGTTGAGATCAAAATTATTTTCACCGAAAACCTTGGTGATGGTGTAAGACCCATAAAAAAGTGGGAGAAGCTTCCGATGGGGTCCCATAAGGCATTTTTTCTGCAATTGCAACCAAACTTTGTCTGCCACCTAAAACTTATGTGGCACATGATGTTGATCATGGTGCTGCTTGTACTTGGAATTAGAATTCTCTAGAATATCCTGAACCTGTTGGCGAATGTGTTGGATTCACTCAATGAACCAGGTGGATTTGTCATCTTTTGGTGGAAAAGGGGACAAGTTGGTCGAGGTGGTCACCAGGGGTAGTGCAACATCCATGGGTCCCAATGGTTGGAATCTCAACCCCACCTGAAAGGGGTTGTGGCCAGTTGAGCTATGCAAGGCTCAATTGTAGATATGTTGGACATAGGGAAGACTCTCATCCCATGTGCGGGGGTGTTTTTAATTGTACATGTGCAGGATATGTAGGATCATCTGATTGACGACCTGAGTTTGGCCATCTGTTTGAGGGTGGAAGGCAGTGGATTTGGTGAGCTTGGTATCCAGCAGTGACGAGAGGCTCGACTAGAATGTGTCAAGGAACCGATTGTCACAGTCTGATATAATGGTTTGTGGGATCCAAAAATGTACCCATACTCATTCAAAGAAGATCTTGGCAATGGATTATGCTGTGATATTCTTCTTGCAGACGGCTAGAATTGTCATCTTGGAAAAGTGATCAAAAACCACAAAACATAGTCATTTCCCCTCTTGGTGGATGAGAGGCTTGACATTTAGACCATTGATATGGATTCCCGCGACCTTTCAGGAGTAGGAAAAGGGGTGTACAGACCCTGTTTCTTAGTGGTTGGTTTGGCAACAACGCAGGCAGTGAAGGAACTGATATACTTTTCGACATTCTGTCAAAGTTTTGACCAGTAGAAATGTTTCTGCAACACTTCCACTATCTTTTCAACGCTAAAGTGTCCCGCCACCTGACTGTAGTGAGATTCAAAAATCATCTTCACGCGCTCGCTTGATGGAACACATATATGGCCCAGACGACACAACAACCCGTCTTGAAGATGGACATTAGAGACCATTGAGTTGGTGCCCAACATTTGGTAGGTGGTGGAGAAGTCAGGGTCTGTCTCATAGAGGTGGGGCCATCCAGAGGTCTCATGGCCACAAGAGTCTAGCATCGTGGTGAGTGATGCTACTGGAGGCCAACTAAGGCAATCAACAACTCAGTTGGTACTTCCTATTTTATACTTGATATTGAGGTGGAACTGTTGTAAGTATGTGGACCACTTCTAATGGCAGTCATTCTGCAATTTTCCTTGGGTCTGCATGAACTGTTTTGGCTTGTGATCAGTGTGGATCATTGTCTCCTTCCTAAGAATGTAATGTCTCCACTGGCGGTAGGCTTGCAAAATGGAGTACATTTCTTTATCGTAAGTAGGGTACTTACATACAACATCTGATAGTGTCTCACGATGATATGACATGGGGTGGTCGTGTTGAGTGAGAATGGTGCCCACAACATAGTCTGAAGCATCTGTCTCGATCTCAAAGGGATGTTGTAGGTCCAGTAATGAAAGTAATTTGGATGAGCACAAACACTTCTTCAATTCATCGAAGGCTTGTTGTTAGGACATGCCCCACACAAATTTTTCCTTACTGCCACCCATGGTTACTTGGCTGAGGGCCCATGCGATATGAGAGAATCCCAACACGAACTTGCGATAGAAATTGGCGAGGCCCAAGAAGCTCTGAATTTCAGTGAGTGTGGTTGGGGGTGGCTAGTCATGGATGACCTATATCTTGGTTGGATCCACATGCACACCATGCCGATCAACAATGTAGCCTAAGTAATAGACCCTGTCCATGCAGAAGGAGCATTTTTCCAAGTTTGCATATAGTTTGTGCTACTGCAAGGTGTGCAGAACCTGTTGAATATGCTGCAAGTGTTCTGCCCAAGTCTTATTGTAGATGAGGATATCATTGAGATAAACCACTACAAAAGTATTGGTGAAAGGTCGTACAATATCGTCCATCATCCTCATAAATGTTGTTGGAGCATTTGTCAAACCAAAGGGCATGACCGACCATTCAAAAAGACCTTCTTTTGACTTGAAGGCGGTCTTCCATACATCTGTCTGTTCTTTTGGGACCTGGTGGTAGTCAGAATTTAGATCAATCTTACTGAAGTATTTGGCCCCCGTGAGCTGATCAAGGAGGTCGTCGATTCAGAGAATCGGGAACTGGTTTCAAACTTTGATTTTATTCAGGGCCCGATAATCAATGCATAGTCGCCAGGTCCCATCTTTCTTCTGCACCAACACGATTGGGATCCCACAAGGTGATGAGTTGGGATGTATGTGCCCCTTGTGGAGAAGTTCTTGGATTTACCTCTTGATCTCCTCATTTTATAACATAGAGTGGCGGTAGACTGGCCCATTAGGTAGTGGTGCGCCTGGGTCAGATCGATGGGGTGCTTGACCTGGAAGTGCAAAGGTACCCAGGTGGGAGAAGAGAAGATATCTAAGTATTCTTCCACGACCTTATCAACTTTCTTTTGTTGTGTGGAAAGATCATCCACGGAGGTCCTGGGTGTGGATGCGATCTTTCGCTCACTCTGAGAGAGAATCATGAAGAAGAAAAAATTCCTGGTCTGAGAGATGACCTTCCTACATTTCTTGGAAGAGATCAATGAAATAACACTAGGAGGGACTTCCTTGGGTATCCTGTAAAATTTCATGTTCAAAGTAATAATAGCACTACGAGGCCTAGACTCATATACAACATGATGTTTCCATAAATAAGGTTGGCCCAAAATAACATTACAAACTTTGAGAGGAGCAACATCACACAATACCTCATCTTTGAAGGGCTTGATGTCATATGATAGTTGACACTATTGGCTGACACGAAGATCGCTTCCTTGACAGAGCCATATAATGGTGTAGGGTTGTGAGTGTGGCATTGTCAGTAGGGCCAACCGCTTGATGAAATCTGTTGAGATGAGGTTCTTCTGGCTACTGATATCAATGATGAAGTGCAGCAGGGTGACTTTTACCCACATCTGTGAATGGAAGAGGTGCTCACTTTCTTCTAGCTCGTCTGGTTCACCAGGTTGGAGCTTGGTGGTAGAAACGGTGGCACTGGGTTCCGTGTCAATGATCTATCTTCCCCTTTCTAGTTATGACTCATAGTCAAAACCCACATCTGATTTAGATGCTTTCACTTCATCCACCATTGACTGCTTTGAGCAACCGTCATCAGTGTTATTCCAATGGCTCTTCTGGAAGTCGCACCACTTCCCAGTATCTTTCTTTGGCTTTCTGGTGTCCTTCTTTGCTTGTGGCTTGGACTGGTTGTCCTGACACTATCCATATTTTATATTTCCTTTGTTATGTAGGTTGGGGCCGCCCCTTCTTGTATTTTTCCATGAGGGTTTCCTAGGCCCAAATTGCCGCATCTTTTGTTTGAGCTTCTGCTCGATTTTGACAACATATCGATAGGCCGCGCCCAAGGATGAGATGTCCATAAATTTCATTTTGGTATGGATGTTTCGATGTAGAGCACCGCGATACTTGAGCACCATATGTCACTTTGAATCTTTGATACCCATATTGGTGCGCAATGTATGGAAGATATTTGTGAACTCCGGCACTGCTTGGTCTCTTTCTTGCCACAGTGTGGTCAGTTTGGTATACAAGTCATCATAACTTCTGATAGGGTAGTATTGTTCCTTAATAACTTCCCTAAATGATTCCCAGGTGGCCGCGACTGTAAATAATGAGGGTTCCTCTGTTTCCTTTTGCTCACAGAAATTTTCCCACCAATATTTGACATGGGGAATGACTTTGAGGAGTGCAAAAGTAATCTTTTCTCTATTCGAAAAGTTATGGGCAAAAAAATACCCTTATAGTAGATTCAACCACTTGTCTACAACATATGCATCTTTCTGACCTTCCAATATAGGAATATCGAAGTTGATTTATACCTTGAAGGGGGATGCACCTCCGCTTGAGGAAGATGTGTTGTCTGTTGGTAGCCACTGGAGGATTTGCGCGAAACTATCCATCATCTCATTCCTCTATTGCGTGAGGGATTCCTCAAGAAACATTTTGAAAGGATCTCTTGTCCCACCATATTTCTTTTCTCCTACCATGATAATTCACTTGGGCGTGCGAGATATTTTTTCCTCGAGAGAAACAAGCTCGAGACCCAATTCTTTGTACCCTGACCTCGTTAGGGACATGCATTAAGACGACAAGGAGAAGACCGCTATGATACCGTTGATCCATATTTTATGAGTAGAACAAAATGAATACAGATTATTAAAATATGCTTAACACATAATAACAGAGATATAGTAAAACTGGTTTTCTATTCAATAAGGAAATAAGCTGAAACTGTAAAATGCAGTAGAAAACAAGCTTGTTGGAATGGTGGCGGGTTATCTCTGAGAAGAGATGGGACAGTTGCACTCATTCCCAAGAAGATGATTACAATGAGGATATGAATAAATTTTTACAATAAATGGGAATGTAAAAAACCCTAGACATCCAAAAACCTAACCCTAGGAGATGAAGTGCCAAAAGTCAGGTGGGCCATGTTTGGGTAAGTTAGTACATCAACTTTCAAGGGTTGTAACTTTTGCATATGATCTATGTTTTAGGCCCATGATAGCCCGTTGGAAAGGTATCGTCGAGGAGATTCATTTTGGGTGATAAATTAGAGATTTTGGCCATCATTGAGAATCTTGATCCTGAAAAACCTTCATTTAGGCCCTCAAAATGGCCCCGAAAGTTAAAAACTGCTAAAAATAGTAAACTGCCAAAATTTCTAGAAAATTGTTTTGAGCAAGTTGGAAAAGGTGGGTGGCCACCGATATCCATATTGATAAGTAAATCTGAGTTTTGAGTATAAATTATTTGAGATTGATCTATCATTATCTTTATTTGAGCTACTCATGTGTCCACTCCATTAAAGTTCTCATATGCATGCAAGTCATGTTGTTTTTATTTTTGTGTGATCAAAAATATTTATTTCAACTATGATGGATGTGAGGAAATTTTTCTTATCTACTTTAAATGACATATGAAGTGTGTGGTTCTTGGTCATTTCTCAGGAACTTTCTCTAAATAGAAAACAAAAACATTTTCCTTTTATTTTCCTTGCAATATTTATATTTCTTTGATTACCACGACGAAGTTATGCAAAGTCCCATATTATGAAAATTTACAGTCCCAAGAAAAGATTAAAGAGGAGTACCACCTCTATAAAAATGTGTGTGTGTGTGGGGGGGGTTACATCCTTGTGAGGTTGTCGTTTTGGTCCTAACTGATTCAAGCATCAAAACTTTTGGCAACCATACTAGGGAGTGAACTAAAATTTGGAATCTGGTTTAGCATTTTTTGAAAAATATATGACTTTTCCCCAAGATGATCAACCCCACCTAGAAATTGGATTAAACAATCCATGAAGCATTTTACATCAGCTATACAATCTATTAATAACGACAATGGAGACCTAAGAAGAATTAGAAAGGTCTTGGCAGATCTTAATCTGTGAAGAAGAAAGATATATCCTTCGGAGACAAAGGAGAGACGAGCGATAAGACCAAAGAAACCAAAGGCTAGCTAGAGAAACATGAGGACAAGGTTGAGATTGAAGCTAGAAAAATACAAGGGACCCATCACTAGAAGTAAACGTAAGCAACTTTGTATTCTGAGAAGTGGAAATCGTATTCCCAGAACCTCTTCGGATATGGTAGAAAGAAATGAACAACCATAAGAAGAACCGCATGTGGAGAGACAAGGAGGTGGAGGAGAAGCTACAAGGAATCAATAAAACCTAAGGTTTGAAAATCGAAGAAGAATAAGAGATCCCCCTTTGAATATTCTAGGTGAGCAACACGACCTCCATGTTCTCCCTAAGGGTACCCTGAAGGAATTTTCTGGAGACGAAAAAATCATTGCAAAGAGGCACCTTCACTTATTTCTTGATGTTTATGATTTTCATTGTGTTGAGTATGAAAATCTCATGGTAAGATTATTTCTACAAACCTTATCATGAAGATCGTATGAATGGTATACAAAATTACCCAACAAATCAATTCACTTGTTTAATGACCTTGAATCCATGTTCCTGACTATGTTCTCCCCTCCAATTTCTTATCATACCCTTCTCACCAATTTCACCCAAATTTGTTTGAGGAAAAATGAAAGAATACGAGATTTTAATCTCAGGTTCAATAAAACTTTGAGTAAGATTCCAGAAGATAAAAGAATGAATGACCCAGTCATACTCGATTGCTATAATAATGTGATGCCCCTGAATGTGAAATATGCTATTAGAACATCCCAGATGGATACCCTAGAGGAAGAAATGACTAAATCCACTGAGATGGAAGAAATTACGATTGAAATGGGTGTCGACCCCTACATCATACTGGGAAAAGTACAAAGTCATATGGGAGGAGTAAGTATTGATAATAAAGGATCTTCTAGTTCAAGAAAGAACGAAGAATTCAATCCATGACCAACCCAAAATCAAACAATTGGAGGAGGATTTTTCAATGGAATGATACCAGATGTGAAGGTATACCCTGTTGTGGCACAAGAAACCAAACAAAGAATTGAAATTGCACAAATGAGTAGAACTATCAAGCAAATGCAGAACTAAATAACCAGACTAAGAAGGGGGGGTAATTATGTGGCAAATCCAAGAATGTTTGTCCCAGAGCAAAGAAGGAACCCTCCCAAAGAAAACAGAGTGAGTTTTGAAAACATGGATAATCCGCAAAGACCAAGAGTTCACAGACAACCTACTACCAATGTAGTCATTCTGGATTATGTATATGATGAGCAAATGGTTGAGCAAGAGAAATACTATTCACTTGATGAAATTTCTGAAACTGTATAGATGGACGAATGTAAGACGTCCATGTATATATTTGAATAAGGAGACAATGACCCCAACTCACAAGAAAACGTCGCGTAGACAAGAGAATTTGTAAATAGATCCAAGAATAAAAATGATTCTGAAAAGGAAAACCAAAAAGATAAAGAAAAAACAAATGATAAAGTGGCAGATAACGTTGGAAGTAAGAAGCAATACCCAATGCCAAGCTCCGCTCAGATGACATACAATGTTGTAGAGGACTTAAGTAAATTAAGGATAACTCTTCCTTTTATTGAAGTGGTGAAGATTCCCCAACAAAGGGAAAACATACTAAGATTATTGGATGATCCGTTTGAAAAATAAGAAGTTGTTGTCACAAGTCTGAAACAAAGGCAGAACAAATCAACTGCCAAGCTGAGAGGTAAAATTCCTCCCTTTTATATTTCAATTGAAAATCATGATGTTGCACTTCATAATTTTTTAGTTGATACGGGTGCGACCAATAATATTATGCCATTGGCGGTCATGGAGGCATTGGTAAAGAGTTGTACTAAATATTATGAGATTGGTGAAAGTATATATGCAATTGGATCTAGACAAGTGCTATCTTTTGGAGAAATCGAGGACTTTTATGCTTGGATAACAGTGGTTCCCCATATTATCATAGTTTTCAATATCATTTTGGTAGACTTTCCTCCCACATATGGAGTTGTGCTGGGAAGAGATTGGTCATCTATGATCAGTGGATATATAATGAAAAATGGAAGTTGCATGATGTTTCTAGGAAAATAAAGAGCAATGATTAAGGTACCACATGAACCGAGGAAATCATTCTCTTTCAAAAATAAGGACAATGAATTAATGGAATATTATATAGATGTTGGGAATGGAAATTATGTTATCCTAGATATGGAAGACATTGAAATCTTAGAGAAAATTCAAGACATGGAGCATCAAGGACATCCATTTGAAGGTTATTGGAGGATGCCATTCAATGGAGCTTTTTCAAGCTTCAGAAGTGGAGTTGGAGTTGTCTTTGTAAGTCCAGGTAAGATTATTCATCCACATGCTATCAGACTTGAATTTGTATGTACCAATAATGAGGCAGAATATGAAGCTTTGATTCAGGGGGTCATTCTTGCATAATAAATGAAGATAGACCATCTAATCATGACTGGAGACTCTGATTTGGTAATTAATCAAGTCACCTAGAGGTATAAAATAAAGAAGGAAAGACTCAAGTTATATTTCAAAAGAGTTAACTAATTCATGGAATCTTTTAGCTCTTTCAACATTTTTTTCATTCCAAGGGACAAGAATTAGAAGGTAGATTCATTGGCTTTGACGACCTCATTTTCAAATCCAGATGATATGAAAAGTAAAAATTATTTTCAAGTAGAAAGAGTATTTTGACCTTCTATACTTGATAACCTGGAATATTTACAAGTGTTTGAGAATGATGAACAATTGGAAAAAAAAAATTCAATGATGATGATGATGAAGACAATCACATATCTGTTGTCCTGCAATATTGTATTCAATCCGAGTCTCTTTTTACAAAACATGATCATTCTAAGAATCTCCTGGAAGAAATTTCACTTTGAAAGGTTCAAGAAACAAGAAATATCAATATTGGAACTGACAGTTCCCCAAAATATGTCAACTTGGGAGTTGATTGCACCATTGAAGAGGTTGATCAATATGTTTCATTGTTTAAAGAATATCATGATGTTTTCACATGGACCTATGATGATTTGAAATCTTATGATGAAACAATATTTCAACATATCATTCCTCTAAGAGAACAGGAAAATCCGGTTAAGCAAAAAATAAGGATGATGAACCCTAAATTCAAACCTCTGGTAAAGGTTGAATTGGATAAATTAAAGAAGGTTGGAATAATATATCCCATTAGACACTCTTATTGTCTTTCAAACTCTATGATAGTAAGAAAGAAGACCAAGGAAATCTGGATTTGTGGGGATTTTAGGGATCTTCACAAAGTGAGCGTAAAACATAACTATCATTTACCTAACATGGAGTTTCTTCTCCAACAAGTCATTGGATCAGCTTGTATGTCCATGTTGGATGGTTTTTCTGGATATAATCAAGTCTTGGTTGCTGAGGAAGATAGAGAAAAGACATCATTCATAACACATTGGGAAACGTATGCATATTCTAGGATTCCCTTTGGTTTGAAGATTGTAGGAGACACATTTCAAAGGGACATGGATCATGCTTTCAATGGGTTGATAGGGAAATCCATGGAGGATTATCAAGATGACTTGACAATGCATTAAAAAACAAGGGGTGATCACATCCATCATTTAAGGAAAGTATTTGACAGATGCATATTGTATGGTCTTTCAGTAAATCCAAAGAAATGTTTATTTGTTGTAACTCAAGGAAAACTACTGGGTCATATTGTGTGCAAGGAAGGGACTTATATAGATCTGGAAAGATTCAAAGCTATAAATGAACTAAACCCCCATCATCTAAGAAATGAGTTCAATCGTTCTTCGATAAGATCAACTTTGTGCGAAGATATGTCCCTGATTATGCAAGTATTGTGAAGCCAATCAATCTATTGTTGAAAAAGGACCAAAGGTTTGAATGGACAATGGATACACAAGAAGCTTTCAATAATATCAAAAGAGAGATCACCACAGTTCCAGTCCTCATTATCCCATATTTTCAATGGGATTTGATCATTTATTTGTTTGCTATAGAAACAATTGGTGCATCTATTCTTACTCAGAGAAATAGCAAGGGTGAAGAACTCTCAATCAATTTCATGAGAAAAACCCTTCACGATTATGAATTGAGGTATTCAGAACTAGAAAAGCAAGCCCTGACTCTTGTGAAAGCGGTGGCGCACTTTCAGACGTACATACTAAATTCTCATGTCATTTCTTATATCCCATCTTCGTCAGTGAAGATTGTTTTGAATCAAAAATTGAGAGAAGGAAAATGGTCTAACTGGCTGGCGAAGATCCAAGAAGATGATATCGATATTAAACCTTTAAAGGTTGTCAAAGGACAAGGTTTATGTAATCTCATCACAAATAGTGGTTCTATGGATGGAATGATTTCAATTTCAGTAGGAGAACCATTGGTCGATTCAGAATGGTATGGAGACATTGCATTATATTTGAGGTTCAGGCAATTTCTAGTTACCATCAGCCCTAAAGAGCGAAGAAAATTGAAGATGAAGTAAAATAAATATGTGTTGATTGTTGATAGATTGTTCAGAAGGAACTATGATGGTGTATTATCTAGATGTGTTGATGAAAACAAAGCCCAAGAACTAATGAGGGAATTCCATGAAGGGATATGTGGTGGGAATTTTTCACCTACAGTCACCACCCATAAGATAATAAGAGTTGGATTTTATTGGCCATCAATTTTTAGAGACTCATATGACACAATAAGGAAGTATGTGTCTTGCCAGCAATTTTTAGGGAAAATGAAGAGATCTATGATATCGTTACAACCTATAATTGTAGAGAAACCATTCTCCCAATGGGGACTTGATGTTGTCGGGCCAATAAATCCAAATTCAAACAAGGGACATATGTACATTCTCACTGCTACATATTATTTTACGAAGTGGCTAGAAGCAGTGGCATTAAAAAAGGTTGATTCTGAAGTGTTAATTAAGTTCCTCAAAGATAATATTTTGTCATGATTCAGTGTCCCAGAAAAATTTATCACTGATAATGGTTTGATTTTCATTGGTTCAAAATTTACAGAATTTCGTGGAGAATATGGAATTATTATGGGGAAATCATCAAACTATTATCCGCAAGGAAATGGTCTTGTAGAAACCACAAATAAGACACTCATTCAGATTTTGAAGAAAACTATTGACAAGAACCAAAGGAATTGGCACTTAAAGTTGACTAATGTGTTGTTGGTGAGAAGAGTGACTCCAAAAGATAGCATTGGGATGTCTCTGTATACATTGTTTTATGGGAAAGAGAATTTTTTTTGATTAGCCTCGAAATTAATTCTCCGAATTTCATGGTTAATATAGAAGATGTAGAAGCCAGTTCACCTATCCAAAAGAGGATCAATCAGTTGTTGAAATTAGAGGAAGAATGAAGTAAATCCCTGAATAAGACTTCTGAGAGACAACAAAGTATCAAAATATATTTTGATCGGAATGCAACTATAAAAAAAATTCAGAAGGGAGAATTGGTGTTACTCTGGAAAAAATCCAAGGAGAAGCCATCGATGCATACAAAGTTCAAAACACTCTATATTGGACCATACATCATCGATAAGATCATGGGTTTTAATTTTTATATGCTCAAAGACAAGAAGGGTAAAATATTAATGTTTCCCATCAAGAGGCAACATTTGAAAGGTTTCTTCACCTAAAAATTTCTCATTTCCCTTGTACATAAATTTTATTTTTTAGTTTGTATGGTCTTACCTTGATTCCATATCCCAACGGATGGAAGCGCCTGGTCATAAAATTATGGATTCTTGACAACCCACAGTGGGTTATCATCACACAGTTGTAGCTAGTTGTTGAGATCCATTCTTGCTTCCGAATTTTCCCTCCCCTTTATTTTTTCCAAACTTATTTTTTCCATTTCTTTTCCCTCTTCTATACCTACCTTCATTCCCCATTTATTTTATCCCTTCTCTTTTCCCTTTCTAGTTACTATACTTAGTATTTTTTCAAAAAATGGTGGGTTCGCAGGTTGGAGAACTCACGGGTCTTCACCTCCATCCAAGTTCCCATATCATGAGTCCGACTGACCGATTTTTTATAATATACTTAACCATTCTCGCAACCACGGGTTCACGGGTTCAAGATTTTATCTTCCAAGACTCTGTAATCTCCATTTTGCACCTAAAGACCCGTGATCTACATTAAGACCATCAGACTTGTCACAAGTACTGATCCCCTAAGAATTTCATTTCTCCTACGTCCAAGTCCGACTGAACATTATGTAATACTTAGCCTATTTTCAATCATTCACAACTGCGAGTTCGAGGGTTCTAGGGTTGGCGGTTCAAAAATAAACCCCAAATTTAAATTTCTCTCGTCCGTCCTCACCATCTTTGTGTTTTTCTCAATACACATTTAGTATGTTTAATGCTAATTACTGATCATGTAGGCTTCGTAAATATCGTCATTAGTAAGTGAAGGGCTCGAGAAGATTATTAAATCACATTAAAGCACGATTTTCCAAGGGTTATATTATTGTTATCTCTCTGAAAGGTTTCATTAAAAATTATTATCCAGTCGGAATAACACTCTCGTCAAATTATGGAAGTAGCATCCAGAAAACATTTATGTGGTGGTACTTTTAACATATTTGGTCGAGAAAAACAGAACTTTAAGTGGTCCAAAGCATACTCGTATTACTCATCGCATCATGCACAGAAACATATAATATGGACTTTCGACATTGCTCACGCAGGGTGTGTCCCTGAGGCATTCAATTGCAAAGAACTGGTTGCATGGTGTGTTGAAAAATATGTGCCAAGTTAGTGAATCATACAACTCCAGGATTGTTCCCCTATCTCTCTTTCACCGCAATTATATCTTAAGATGTTGAAGCTCCCTGAGCCAACACTTACCTTTAAGGGAGAGAATTGTAGAGATTTTTTGAAAAAATATGGCAATGGCTTGGACCTCTTGCTTAAGTATTTGGAGAATCCCGCAATTTTCCAAGAGAACATAACCATGATTCAAGTTGACTTGTTCAAAAACCCCTTTCGGGAAATCGCTTGGTTGTTTACCACGATGACATGCCAAGAAAGCACCACCACAATTTCCCACATGATTATTTATATTTTATATTTTACAGTTAAAGAGAAAGCTATTTTCAATTGGGGAAAGTTGATTTCCATTGAAATCTCAACCTAATTGTCGCATTACAAAAGAGACAAGAAATTATTTATGGATTCTTATTTAGTATTTCCGATAGCATATTGTTGTCAATTTCCAAAATTGACTATATGTAAGAGAGTGAACTGTGAAGTTGATCTAGTCACCTTCTGGTATCAAGCATTATGGAGACACAAGAATTTTTTTCATTTTTACAAGGTTTAAAATTATTTTGTTTCAGTCTTTAAGGGACTTTTGTTTGGTAAAAATACCCCCAGGATATCAGAGCATGCAAATAAATTCTTGGATAAAAAGAGGACGTTAGAGAAGATGGAAAATCACAGAGTTATCAGGATATTTTATTCCAAGGATAATCCCTCTTTTCTTCCATACCATGTATCTGAAAAAAAAATTATTACGGAAGTGGCAAGGCAGTATAATTTCTAGCTACACTTTTCCATGAGAAATGAAAAAAGCAATTCATACCCTTTCCTTGGAAAATTGGAGACTTTATATTTAGGAATATATACAAAATTAATGAGTTTGTGAACCACTACCACAATGTGATTCTGAAATATGTTGAAAAGATAAAGGGGTTTGACCCTAACAGAATTTTCGTAGAACATATGTTGGCAGTCAGATTCAATAATTCATTTATTCATACTATTACGAGTGAAGAATAAAATAACAACTTAGGCACTCTTGCTCACAACGCTAGCAACCTGGAATTAGTACTTAGTACTAATGAATTTTACAAGTAGAAAGAAAAGGTTCCGAGTGAAAAGAGCTCCCAGTCTCTAGTTGTTACCCCTAAAACTACCACATCTCTGAGAAATTCTCCAATGACCCACCCAACTAGGAAAGTTACCAACAATATTTCAAGCAGCGGAGGAGAAAAGAATCCCCCTCCAGGAAAAATCCAAAGCTCACAAAAACTTCCTCTGAGAAAGAAGAGGAAGAACGTTGTGCAAGAGGAAGAAGACCATCGCATAGAAAATTAAATCAACAGATTCTCTCTTGAAGACATGGAGCTCGAGGAGGATATCGAGAATTTTTTTCCCACACTTGATCAGTGGGAAAACATGGCCCATCAAAATTCATCATTATAAATCATTGAGAATGAGACTTTTGGTGAAGAAGAGTTGTTCTCTTTTCAAAGCACAGTCTTCAACAAGGAGTCTAAGAACTTTATTATTGAAAAAGGCGATGTGAAAAATAAGAAAGGGACATCTCGTTCAAAGGTTGACCTAAAGGATTTGTGGCCTTCCAAAATTTCCAGAATTCACATGGCAACCATAGATGCTCTAGATGACTCCATTGGTGGTTTAGAAGCAAAAAACATGAAGTTGAAAGAAAGGATCAAGGAACTGGAAGACGCTTTAATGCCTCTTCCACTTCTTGTTGGTCCTTTATCAATAGTCAGACCCACCACACCCATTGTTAAATTAAAAGGATATTCAAGCCTACTTACATCAACTAGGAGCTATGTAGAAAGAAATATTAAGAAACGAATGGCATTGATCACAGAGGCATGAGAAGTTTCGAAAAAAAATATTTCTTTTGGTTCGAGGGTGCATGCCTTCCATGAATATTTGCAAGTCGAATTGAAAAATGAAGAAGGTTTTTACCTTGATGTTGTACTACCCTTTGGAAACAAGGTCTCTAACATGATAGAACTAAGGAGAAGAGAGGAGGATCTTCCCTCCCAAAGTCGGATAAAACAGTTGAACACGTGCTGGAAAGAAAAGATTGAAAATTTGCATAACATCGTTCAGTCTTACATATAAGATATATCAAAGAGGGAAGAATTATTCAAGAGGCTCACATAGATAGACCTAGCTGGAAGCACTAATGAAGTACAAGACCCCAAGTTAATCATCAACTATGTTGATTAAGGTTGGTTGTCATTGATGTCAACCCTTGAAGAAAGCCCCGTAGCACAAAGGTTTGGGTAATGGACCCAATATTGTTTGATGTAAATATGACTCATTATTTTTTTGTCATGGTTGATAAGAAGTAAATATGG
>ML779644.1:8184-36166 GCA_009831015.1 Picea engelmannii | reverse complement strand
TTCTGAATTTACAGTCCTAAGAAAATATTAAAGAGGAGTACCACCTCTATAAAAACTCAGGGGGATTTACATCCTCATGAGGTTGTCGTTTCGGTCCTAACGGATTCAAGTGTCAACATGTACCAATATTTTTAAGGGATGTGGATTCATTATTTTAGATCATGATTGTAATAATACTTGTGTACTGATGACTTCTATATAAATGGTTTATCTATTGATAATTAAGGATTAATTGATTAGAGTATACCATCTAGTACTAACTGGCTAGAGGACTGATTGCATGGACTCCCTACCTTCTCTTTAAATAGATATTTTGCTATTCATCATAATAAATTGTTATGTTACGTTCTTGCACGATTACATTGGAGTATTGCTAAATGAATGTTGAAGCATAGTATATTATTCTATTGTGCCTTGAAAATTTATGGTTTAATATTGTCAGTGTGCAAGTATTGGATTTTGATTTGCTTAAGTAGTGGGAATTAGATATCTCCTTGTTCCTCATAACATTCGTCAGTCCCGAGACCTTAAATTCTCAAAATCAATCGGATGAATCCTGGAATTGAGTGTTAATTATGTGTCTCGGAGGTCCTGACCATGCAGGGTAGGTTGGGCGGGTGTATTCCTTTTTATTTTATGTGATATAGTCATTCTATTATGAATACATGATGTTGTATATGACTTCTTGCTAAGTATCGACAATGATTATATTAGAATGTTTTAGTATTGACGCATGTCAGTTTTGCATAACACATGTCCTAATTAAGGTTTAAATTAAAAAAATAAAATAAAAATCACCCACTTATATTATGTCTTAACCAAAGGGGCAATTACCAATTTGCACCTTTATCACATTATGTGGCTCTCTACAAAGTTTAAAAGAGATCAATTTTTCTAGGTACTTTTTGCACTCACCTGCTTCACATGCACAACATGCCTACCTTTACATAAATATAGACTTGGATGAAATTTTTTGGTGCCTATCCTTGTATGGAAAAATCCCTGGAAACCATTCTCTCTACACAATAACCATCATCTACCCTATTTTGGCCATCTAATGATCTTGGAAGGGGACTTGTTTGAGTATGACAAATAGAATCTTGTTGGATCCTAGAACAATTTTTATGAGGATAATAACAAAGGAGGTAAAATCAATTGGGACAAAGAGGGTCACAATGTTACAAAAATATATCCCTAATACCTCAAGTGAAAACAATCATCTAAATGGTTAATGGTCCCCAAGGTCCACAATGGTGAGCAAACTAAGCATAGTAAGAGATTAAAGGAAATATTCTAGAATCACTTCCAAAGATGTGATGTAGAAAACGAAGTGAAGGAGATCATCATAGAATAATCTTCTTGACAAGCTTGAGAAGCCAAAAACATTGTCAAGAGATCATCCCATGCTTCTCAATAACTTTAAGAAAAAAATCACAGTTCCTCCAAAGGAGCAAGCAAGTAGCAATTCAACCTTGATGCCCTAGATATTTAGAGATTCCAACAATGAAATAATTCAACTATAGTGTTACATAAAATTGCATAGACATTATTAATACTCTCAAAATATTACTAAGGCCAATTTGCACTTCAGGATACAGTTGCAACACACAAATAAGGTTTTTAGATGTCCTCATAGTCTATCTTGTTTTCACAAAACTACAAGTTTCTCCAATTCACCAAAAAAAAAAAAATCTCTTCTTTGTTATATAATATAAAGATTCATAGATTTCCAATACATTTAGGGCATAATGGACTTATATGTTATCTCAACACAAATGTGCTCACCTAGAATGGACATACATAAGCTCCTCTATATGTCCCCTTTGTTCTTCAAAAGAAATGCAACCTCCCCCATGTAGGGGGGAATCAAGCAAGGATAAACAACTCCTATGAAAGATATCTGCCATTGCATACCAAAGTTTAAATTGGTTGTTTCTTAGTATATTTTATGTGTGACATGTTCCAGTCATATAATTGAGGACATTTGCTCACCTTGAATGAAAACGGTGAGAAGTGCCCCAAATTAGCAAACATAGCCTTTGCACTTGTCAATCATGACCGATATTTTTCAATATCATCACATCAAATTAAGTTACTTATGTAATTAATAGCTAATGAGTTCTTGGTTTGAGCTATAGTCCCATCCATTTCTTTAGGCACTTTTATTAGTGCATATCAATTAGTTCAGTTATATTAGCATCCATTTCCGAAAAATTCTTTTGTTTGCATAGTATTGAAGATTTTTTTACAAAAGTAATAACATGAAAAGAATCCTATATGTGGTAGGTTTTGTTATAACTCCAGGAGTTCTTCTAGGTTGTAGCTTAAAGAAGCATGGTAACTTAACTAATATATCAATGATCAACTCAAATGGATCAAGTCGGATGACTAAATCAAACCTCACTCACTCAAGACATGCATAAACACACTCAGATGGATCAAGGCTTTCAACCAATGTTGTTCAAAGAGTTTGCAAATAAATGGATGTGTGGAGAATCCTTATTATATCAGTAGAATCATACATAAAGGTATATATGAATGGCCAATTACAATAAGTAAAGAATACTTGCAATTCTAACTCATCAATGCAATGATATGATGACAGTTATCAGGCATTAGACAAACAAGAACAACATGAACATAATATCCAAGTGCAAGTACATAATAGATAAGAAGATGAAAATCTGAACAAGTAATGGCAATAGAAGCTTGTATTATTTATATGAAAATGAGAAGCTTGAGAGTACAATGTATGAAAGAGTCTCCAAAGTCAAACCTCTAGCACTCTTGCATCTATGATCTTAAATAATCTTTACAAATTAGTTTCAATATCCTCAAAAGATGGATCTAATAACCTCTTTTCCTATCTCAAATTCGAATTTGTGAGGTGGCTGGAAAAGATAGAAATTTCTGGAAATATGTTGCTCAAAGATTGACCTATATATCTCAAATAAACATAGATTTTGGAAAACTAAGAGAGGTTTTTGAAGAGGAGATTTTTATTTTAAAAACCCTCTCTCACTTTCCAAAAATACATTTCCATATTATCATAATATGTCTCCAAATAAAGTGACTAAAATAGGGAAATCCAGATTTCCAAATCTAGTCATATTCCTACATTTTAGGATTTGATTCCTAGAATGTTTCTATTGATGAAATGAAGTGCCACATCCAGTCATGGATGATATTTGATAATATATTTGGGTAATAATCATCATCTACTCCTAAATACATTCTAGCCAAGTCGAATTTTGACTTTCTGTGAATTCTGGAAAATTTCTACACTTTCGACAGTTAACAGGACCAAAACAGAGCATCCTTAGCTGCCGAAAGTTGCAACTTTTGGCAACTTACAATACATAAAAAATTGACCCTTAGCTGTCAAAAGCTAATTTTTGGCATTTTTTACATTCAAAGTACAAACCACTTATTTCTTGAAAAGACAAGTCTAAAACTCATCTTAAAGACACTTAACTCAAAAATAATAAAAAAATTTCATCTGATGACCATCCTATCACCTAATGACAATAAATTGGAAATTTTATTTTAGGAGATAACATGTTTTACAAAGGAAAATGTGTAAATTGTGGCAACCATTTGTTGAAAACATTCCTTTCAACTTTTAAAGGATTTTCTAAGACATATGAAGTTGGACTTGTTTGGATCATTTTTTTTCGCTTGGACCTCTGTTAATGTTGTTCTAAAACAACTTTGAGTCCATAACTTCTGATGCTGGTGGGATATTCTTGTTGATATGAATGCATGTACTACTTTTCAAAGAAATAGTCTCTTGTCTTGTTGGTGTACTATTTTCATTTATTTTGAGTACTATATCCTATTCAATGTTAAGACTTTATTTATAAATGCCTATTTTCTGATGAAAATTTGTTATTTGATTTTTCTCCAGCTCTTTAAATAATAAAGGATGGTGCAAAAGTGGACATTATCCATTGAAGTGTCTTATTATCCAAACCTTGGTCAAGCAATTATTACATATGTCCTTCACAACAAGGCACTAAATCATGTCCCTTCAAAGTAAAAGAGAAGTTACTATATTTCCCTTGTTGAAGGGTTGAAAGCAGCACAAAGATACGGTGTTAATGATAGTGTGGTCTTCACCAACTCATAACTAGTAGGTTCATTTATGCATGGATTTGTCACAACAGAGATTTCATAATATTGGAAAAAATGGAATCTTAAATGGCCAATTAAAGAAAGAATGCTTTATTACAGAACTTGAATGGCACATAATACATTCCATGTGATTGCAGATTAAAATTTTCCTCTATATTTGAAAGGAACCACAACTTAATTTGAAAGGAAATTCATCAATATGCATTCGTATGTTTCCAAGAAAAATCAAACCGAAACACTTTCAAGAAGATGAGAAGTGGTCGCCTGTAGGGTGTAGACCGATTGGCATGTGTCGTGTAAATGGAAGGAAATTTGTAAAGGAGGTCTCAAGTTCGATTCTCACCCCGCTTTACTTGTGCTCCATGCTTGCGGGATGTGTGGTGCACTTGGGGTTATAGTGGTAGCGGACGGGTATTGACCCCGTGTCAAGTGAGTAAGTACTTGGGGTTATAGTGGTAGCGGACGGGTATTGACCCCGTGTCAAGTGAGTACGAGAACCGCGAGTTGCCAATTCCCATATTTTCTTCCAAAGGAACATGTTCCTCGTGCTAGTTAAATTTAAGTTTTATTTGCTTCATGACCAGTTTCATACATCATTCTTCTAAGAAATAGTGTTAGGTTAAGTTAATCTAAATTTTGATCAAAACCTATGGTTTTCCTTTCAATCTCTAAGTACTTAATGATCTACATTCAAGGGTTTCACATGTGATTTATTGGAGAGTGTTTATGGTAATTAATTTTTAAGTTTTGGAATCTGAAGAACATCTTTCACAAAGAGCATCTTTCACAAAACAAGAAGGTTGGTTATTGCGTTGACCAATTCCTTCACATTTTGATATAAAAAAGGCCCATTATATCCATATAACTTTCCATGGATGGTGGAAGACATAATTCAAAACCAAAAGAAGATGTGTTTTCTTAATCAACCCACAATCTCAGGACTTGTGAGAACTAGCTTTGGACACAAGGAATGTGTTGTTAAACTTGCCACAAATAAATTTGACTCCAGATGAAGCAGCTCCAAATCATGATCGTGCACTCGCATGTACCTATTTAAGAATACGCCTCCTAACCTATTTAAAAATTTTGTTGAGTCATTGAATTTGCTAATAAGATGGATGTCTCTTACCATGCAACCATTTTGCACAAACTAACAGCAGATTAACTGAAAGATGGTGCAAATAACTTTCTTAAAGGTTCTTAGATGTTAGGACCTCCTCTAAGAAATATATGAAATCTTCAGGATTTAATATAACTTGCAAGAAATATATGAAATCTTCAGGATTTAATATAACTTGCTTGACATTGTGGTTGGAGTGGGTCAATCTCCTCAATCTAACTTGCTGGATATATTATATAAAAAAATTATCACCTTGCAACTATTAAGGAATTTATACTTGAACTCATCACTTGATTGAACTACATATATGGAATTTTTCATTAACATTTATACTTTAGATTTATCTTCTGTAAGCTTATAGTTGTATTTCTAATTGTAAATATGAAGAGGTTGGACTTAGTTCCAATGCAAATAAAAGTTTCAATGACCTATTTGGAACACTATCATGGTTAAATTTATACTTGAATTCATCACTTGATTGAACTACATATATGGAATTTTTCACAACGGTGTTAAATTCAAGAGCTGAAATTTCTCTACCATAACAATGGCTATTTGATTTTACATCGGAAAGATAGAGTATACCTTTGAAAAACAAAGGGAAGAAGATCCCCAGAGTTTGAATTTTCGATAGCCAAACGACTGTATACGAATAGAAAAATATTGTACCTGCTTCTGGACATAGCACAGATCGAGAGCACCGACGTTTTGGATGCAACACAGGTTAATCGCACTTGTTTCTGCTCAGTCTGAGTGCAGCAGGGGTTTGAAACGTGGGGTTTTAGCGCCACCCCCGCCACCTATTTGCATTGAATGAACGTGGACGGATATTGGAAACAAACGGACGTGAGAAAACGGGTGGGTAAGTCAAAAACTTAGAATGGATAGATTACGCTTTCATTGTATATTATGATAATGGGTACATTTAATAGGTTTTTAGTGTTTAATCAGTTTTATTGACAAGATTAAATATGGATGGAATATTCTTAGCGGTCGCAATAAATCAATTGTTGTGATTTCAACAACTTCCTCGCTATTATAAAGGCATCTGTTTACATGTTTATTTTTTAACTTTTACTTGATCATATTTAAAATTTACTATGGTGGCTAGTTTATTGCCACGTCTAAGTGATTAACAAAAATTAAGGTTTTGTTACAGAGTGGAGAGATCAACCATTTAATATTTATCAATTTAATTTTTAATTTTAAATATAAAATGGTTAATATATAAAGTGAATTAAATACTTTACCCATTTATTTTAAATTCAATTTATTTTATTATATTTCTTAATTGAAATTATAAATATAAAATATTTATTATATGAATGGATATGAATACTTTATATATATATATATATATATATATATATATATATATATATATATATATTCAAAAATTAAAGTAATTTAGCAGTATTTTACTTCATGGGGATATTTATATCATATTCAAAATTGATTTGTGAGTATTTTTTTATTATGGGTATTTTTTCAAAGCACTGTCATATTTAATTATTGGTTTTCATCTATATTGAAAATGTGATAACTCACCATGTTTAACTCAAACAATGTCAAGTCATCCATAGGGGATGATGTCATCTTCTGAAATATGATTGGTTCTTATAAAGTTGATTTTGGTGGTACATTTTTTGTTTTGAGGCCCTTTTTTAACTTCAAAATTATCCTTATGTGATAACCCTCCCATATTAAAATTTGGTAAATTGCATAAAGTCTTCGAGCATGTGTTCAATTTGAAAGGGGGGACTCAATGTACTTGTTTGGGTGGTTCTTGTATTAAGATAAATGTACTTGGCATCATTCATTTGACTTTTGGACTCTTAGAGGGTGTACCTTGTTTGTCTTTGCAGGATCTTACTTGGTGATGTCATTCATGGAGGTACTAAGGCACTTTGGATCTCCATGGGGGCATGAAAGCCCACGGGATGGATGTTGTGCCCCACATATTGGAGGGCATTGATGATGGGCATTGTACACTTGATGACATCATTTGACCATCAAAGAGGTCTGGGAATATGAACCATGCATGACATCACCTTTCTATGCTTGAACATTGGCCTAGGTCACCTTGGCGTCACATTTATAGAGGACGATGTGGCATGGAATCTTACATTTGGTGATTTGGTGGGTTGTTACCCCACATTTTGTAGACTAGTGGGATGAGGTGGCATCATGGGAGATGACTCCCTAACCTTTGGAGGCTAGATCACCCAACGACCACCCTTGAAGAAGACTTTGGAGACTTAATTTCCTCTATTTTGTCAGTTTTTGTCATTATTTAGCATATGTGAGCAAAAGACAAATCGTTTTGGTTAAAGTCGATGTAAAAACATGAATTTGGACCTAAATTAGTGGATTTAACTGTAAATTTGGATAAAGTGAGCTTGGATTTCCTCCATAAATAGAGACAAGCCTCTCTTCATTTTTCATAATTCATCATTGAGACATTATTCTCTCTCAAAAAAAAAATCGGCCCTCTTATTTTCTTGTGCAAATGGGGTGATGTGATTTGCTTTGTGAAGGTATTCTCTTACAAAATTGTCTTGGAGATGAAATCGTTGCACTTTGGAGGATTTACTTATGATCTAGGTTTTCTCTTGGTGAATGATCTTTGCAGGTTTGTTTTGGTTTGATGGTAAATTTCTACAATTTTCTTTGATTATCTTGCTTGGAGAAACCCTAGGAGGGTTAGGATTGTCCACCCCCTCCTTCAGGCTAATTTTTTTATTTAAGTGATGTCATTCAAGGGTATTTTCAAGGGTTAGGATTGTCTATCCCCTTGAAAAAAATTATTGTCTAGGGTTTTAAAACTAAGGGTTAGGATGGTCTATCCCCCTAGGGTTTAAAAACTAGTTTTCCATTAATTTGTTACGCTAGGTGACTTAGAAAGGTGATAGCTTGGGCACATAAGGGTTTGGGTTGAAGGTTCAAGTCTCTTTTACATTGTCATCCTAACTTGTTTGTTAATGTTATGACTCAATTTTCCCAATAGATAAAGCACTAGTCTTTGCATTGAAAAATGTGAGTATTGCTCTCTTAAAGTCATTGGATTATGTGGATGAATTGCTCTCACTCCAAGCTATCTTTCTATGCTAAAATACTTTCATTTCTTACAAGTTTACTTGCTATTGTAACAACAAATTAGCTACAACCATTAAGGTTGCAACAAAACCTCTCGCACTCTTGTTTACTTACTTTTTCATGGTAGAAAATTGTGTTTGAATATTGCAAATTAAACTACTTGTTAAGGGCTACAGTTTGGCATATTTACTTTCTAATTTATGCGGTGAAAACTTGATGTTGTAGCAAATGTTTGCTACAGCCATCTAAGGCTATTATAAATTTGTTGACAACACTTACTTTACAACCTATTTAACCATCAAGATTGTTATTCAAACGTTGGGGATTTATCTTATAGTCAAGGGCTTTCATTTCCAATAGTTATTTGTTGACTTTGACGGTGATTTATTGTAGTTGTTACTATATTTTCTTGCTGATATAATTTACATCATATTGCAATTTTTGGGACAACAAGGTTTCTTGCTGCATTCCCTAGTGTTTGGGGGTTTAATTTCATTATTTTTTGTCTTGGGATATTGGCTCTAACATTGGTTTTGCATGTTATCGATCAACTTGCCTCTCTCATCTACCAAAATCATCATTCTCCAAACCCTAAGCATTCTCATCTAGTGACCAAAGGAGGGATCCTTTACAAATCCTTGTCTTGCACTCTCCATCCCCCTAAGATCACCCAGGAAGCCTCCCTTGTGGTGGAATCATCCATCACTAAAATGAGGGGATTAATTGCTAAGGTGATAGTGGTTCTCACTCCCAGTTGTGTTGCACTAGTGACGCTTGTGGTTGGATTTTCCCAAGCGATAATTTGTGTGATAACATGCACTATCAACCAATTTATTTAATAGCTAAAGCTTTCTTCACACTTTCTTTCCGTTCAAATTTGCTTCGTTTCTTCTATAAAGATGTGACTAGATGTGAAATCTTGGAAAATCCTTCTATGTATATAAAGACCCTTGAATGACCTCACATCTGCAACATTATTGGGTACAGGCAAGTCTTGAAAGTGTTTGAGGCAACATCAACTATATTTGGCATATAGTTGATGTTGCCTCAAACACTTTCAAGAATAGCCTTGAGTGCTCTGCATGCTCCTCTTCCGACCTTGAGTAAATGAAAATGACATCAAGAAAGATAATAACAAATTTGTCCAAATATTGTCTAAAAAATCCAATCACCAAGCACATTAAAGTAGCTATTGCATTTGTCAAAGCCAAATGGAACCATTACAACTCATAGTGCCCATATATAGTTCTAAAAGTTATTTTGGTAATATATTCCTTCTTTATCTTCACTTGATGATAGTGTAACCTTAAGTCTATCTTTTAAAAGTGTTTTTCTTCTATTAGATGATCAAATAAGTCATCAATTCTAGGTAGAGGGTATTTATTCTTCATAGTGACTTTATTCAATTATTTGAAATCAATACACAACGTCAAAGTTCGATCTTTCCTTTTTACAAAATGTTTTGGTGTTCCTCAAAGAGAGACACTTGGACATATATACCTAGCAATTATTCCAATTAAATTTGTAGCTCTTTCAACTTTAGTGTACTCATTCTATATGGAATCTTAGATTTTGGGGCAACTCTAGGCACCAAATAGATAGAAAAATTGATATCTTTCTTTTGTGGTGATTCAAGAACTTCCTCAAAAACATCTACATAAGAGAAGATATGCAAAGGTTGGATACATGCCTCCAACATGCATATGTTAACCTTATAACAATTCTATAATTAAATTGTTATTCGAATTGAGCACTTCAATTAGATTTTCTATTTTGAAGTTTGTTCTACATGCATTATCTATTGTTAGATTAGGGAACATATCCCTAGGACTTTAAGGGTGATTACATGAGTAGTTAAAGACGGCACAGATCCTAGGGAGTGTGCATGCATACATGCCATAGTGATCCTCTAGTTGGGTGTTGATCTGTAAATTGAAGTGGATATTCCGCTGGAATAGTTCGTCACAACATATATGATAAATAAGACCGAAATCTACATATGAAGGTTAAATTCCTTTAAATTTATAGAATACTTAATTGTTGATTTTATGCTTATGCATGAAATATATAAAATGCAGAAAATAGAGAACAGTAAAACACAATCACACACCATCCATAAAATGACACAAATATTTGTTTTGGGAAACCCTTAAGGGAGAAAACTCAGCTAGAAGTTGAGGCTACTTTGTTCTTTTTTCTCTAGTATGGAAATAATGCAAGCACAAAGGAGAAGGAACTCTCTATGGAGTTACCTGAGACCTGTGCCTTGTTAGGTTGCTACTAAACCTTAGCCCCCTCTATTTTGTTCTCTAATTTCCGACTCCCAATTGCTCTACTCAGTTATGGAACAAAATACATAAGTATAGAATGGAACCCCTTCTCCTCCTAATGGCATGATATTTAACATAGCCCGATAGCCATGTTTTTAACTTCCTCAACCCTCAATTGTGGTAGGGTTTTAAACCTTCTAAAATATTCTTGAAATTTCTCACGTGGCTAGCCCCATATGCTTGAGTAATGGGGGTTGGCGTGGCATCCTCTCGTATCAAGGTGGTCAACACGATAGGTCAACTTGCGGGAGACATAACTTTTGCGTACGAACTTCGATTGATGTGTGATTTGCACCGTTGGAAAGGTTCGAAGTGTAGAACACTAACAAGGGGATGTGCAAAAGTTTCGGACACTAGAACCCAAAAAATTGTCGTTTAATGCCTCAAAATGGATCTGATAGGTTCCAGACCCTAATTTTCCAAACTGAAACATGCCACTAAAATGACCATGCATGTTGATTCCTCCAATTTTTTCCACTCTGAAAGCATCAAGATAGATGACAAATAATATAATGATCCAATCCAAATCAAGTGCATTATTTCTAGTGTTTTTATCCATGTTGGACGACACACATGCTTAGTAGATTAGGGTTAAGGTTTCGTTGGTCACCTTGGGTCATTCATGCATGTGACTAGATACATTATATCTTCCCTCTCTCTTGTTCTACAAAAGAGCCTTGGGGTACACCACTCTCTTGGTTGGCCAATTTTAGTTTTAAACTATAGCAATGTAATTTTTCTTCTTTAAGTTAACAAAATATAGATGCAACATTGAGTGATTTGTTAGGAATAATGCTTACTTTAGATACAGTTGTGATTTGTTTAGAATTGGTTGTGGTTGTTGAGAGATTCTCTCAACCACTATATTCAAGTTTAGAATAAGTTGGATCTAACAACATAATTGTAAATGTATTAATATTATGTGAATACGTAATGGAAAACAAGTTTTGTGTGCAATTGTATTCTCCATTTTGGTATCAAAGCTGAATGCTCTAGGTTATCTCCCTCGTGGGAGGGCCGGTAAACTGTGAAAATGTAGGGAGTCGATTCTCTGTAAATATGTTTCAAAGTGGAGGGTTTTTATTTTATGGAGTGAAAGTAAATAAATTGTTGTGTACATTATTTATTTTGTGTAAGTGTGTGTTATTTTGTGTCTATATGTGTGCTTCAAGGGATCTTCCATTTCTAGAGCCGACCTCTCTTTCTTTATGTGGGCGACTATTTTAATGCAGATCCAGATCCGAAAGTATATTTGCTTGAGGAAGAAGCCGTAATTAAGAAAATAGTGTCCAGTCTACGTCAGGAGATGATCAAAGTGGTTCTCTGTGAACTTGTGATGCTTAGCTTTGTCTCCTAATATTATATGCACATATATATGTGAACAATGTATGTCTTCATTCCCTCTTTCGTCTTCTTTGTCTGCCAGGGTTGTATTTAAGGAGTTGAAATCAAAAGGGTTTAGCAGATCTTCGGCTATTCTGTCTTGTTTGGAATGGGCGAAGTTTGGAGATCGAATCTAGTTAATTGTTCGAAGGCAGGATATGTTATGAGTGTGCCCGCATTTTCATGAGGATTGAGAAAACAAACAATGCGCAACCATGTACTTCACGACGTTGGACGACTCGCCCATGTTCCGCAAGAAGCTACAAGCATTAGAAGAAACTACGAAGGTTCTAAGGGAACACAATCAAAAATTTTACAAAGGATGTCGAAAATATTTATTTCCAAGTTCTACGATAGAATGAAGCTCCAGACAAAGTTCCTACACTTATTGTGGTGCAAAATTTCATGTGACTGCCTAGAGTTGTGTGGAGATGTTTGTTGCATGGAGTTTGAATATTCAAGATTTATAGTGTGACTAATGTATGCATGCATTAGCATTGTTTGTGGTTTGTAAAATTAAATGATACAAGAATCAATGATGCAGAACCATAAAGAGTAGTCCAACTATTGAACAAACTACATAATTCAAGTTAGTGGTTCTTGACCCGTTGTGCTCCGGGAGAAAACAGATCGTTGATTTAGTTATGTGTAAGTTTGTTATATGCTAAATGTGACCTGTCGTGCTCCAAGAGCATTAGTTACAGGTAGTTCTTAATAAGGTCAAGCTGATGTGACACATTGTGCTCCGAGAGCATCAGTACAGGTTATTTTTATAAGGTCAAATTGTATAATTGGTTGCTGAAGATATTTTGTATCCTAAATGTTATCCTAGATAACTGATGAATAGCGCAGAGTGTCGTCTATTCATAGATGGTAGCAGTTCCATAGAATACTTCAGTATCAAGATTGTCCTTTGGGAGGTCGAGAAGCGTCAATTCTGCAAAGTTTGTCAACGATGGTCAGAAGCAGTTATTTTTTAATTGAATGAAATGGAAAGCTCGAATGTGTGGAGAAGAAAAGAGTAGAAACCGAAAAGTTTAGAGTGGATGTGAGTGCTAGTGAAGACCATATCTGACAATTGTGACATAATTCAACATTCTTGTATATGTTTCCAGTATTGTTATTTGTAAGTAAGCATTAAAGGGAAGTGTTAGGAATATGCTTACTTTAGATACAGTTGTGATTTGTTTAGAATCGGTTGTGGTTGTTGAGAGATTCTCTCAACCAGTGTATCCAAGTTTAGAATAAGTTGGATCTGACAACATAATTGTAAATGTATTTGCATTGTGTTTGTTGTTCATACTTTCCAACAGTGTATATTGGTAGATTATTCGAAAATAGTTGTTTTGATTGAAGTTTGCAGTGTTTAAGCTACCTATATTTAAATGAATTTATCTTAGTGTAGAATTTGTTTACAATGGTCTGAAATTTAACAATTTGGCTATCCAAATTTCAGTCATAATGGTCCTTCTTCATAAAGATATAAATAATTTTCCAATTAAAGCAAAGTATGCTAGCTTTTCTTATTTATATAGGAAATAAGAAAGAGAATATGGTGGAACCATTTTATAGCCCCTCCATATGTAAAATGTGAATGGGTTTAATAGTTAAGCACTAATATTTCAAGTAGTATTTCCACCTTGAAGGTTACTATGTGAAATAAAGAGGAGGACTAAATTTCACGAGTGGAGAAGAAGACTAAGTCACACAATTAGGGTTCATATATTCGAGTTTGATAATGAAAATTTTCAATAAGATTCCCCATTATATTTGTCTATATACATGTTTCAAAATTAATAATAATAATATATATATATATATATATATATATATATATATATATATTCAAATCATATGTAATAAATCAAATTCAATATAAATATAACTAAAAACCATGATCACTAAAACATGATTAAGATGATTAACTTAATCATGATAAAATCCATTGCCATTATTAAAATTTAAACAGATACTGTAACTGCAAATTACAAGACGAAGCAGATCAGAATCTCCAATCAAATTAAATTATTGGTGTAACCATGACAATGATTGTACGTCCATGATGGTGTAACCCTATCAGTCTGGACAGTGGACACCGTTAAGTAAGAAGCGCAGGTGAAAGCAAACTTCAAACCCCACCAACGCATAGCATGAAATCACAATAGCAAAGTTCAACAATGGCAAGGCCCATTGGTTGTAGCAACAAACAATGGCAAGGCCCAACAGGAATCACATGGTATGGTCGCCCGTACAGTCTAGACTATAGTGGTAAATTGGTAATGTCGTCTTTTGCATTGTCACTGCCAACTGGAGTATGGAGTCTGGACTTAGAACTGTCCGCCGCCAGCACTAAGCCATAGCCCGAGGGTTAGACTTAGAACTCGCACGCTGTAACAGAAACTCGAGGGTATGGAGCGTTAGACTTAGAACCCGAGGGTATGGAGGGTTTTGACATTCGTAGCAGAGAATGGAGGTGAGCCGACAGTGTGAACACTTGAAGTACTGAACGAGAACAAACAAATGCGTGGGCAACGAATTAGGAATAGGCAGCTAGGGTTTCAAGAAGGTATTTCAATATAATACGATGCATTTGCCAAAAGAAGGTATTTCAATATAATATGATGCATTTGCCAAAAGAAGGTATAAGTGACTCTTCCCAAACTATAACTCACCGAATATGGAAACATTTTCCAAAACCAAATAGATTGAGGTATATGTAACTTCAACGTCTCAAGCCAATACCAGAAGTCTGGCATGGGCCGTCCTATTACTTCAAATGTGGAACAACCCCTGTGCTGCATGCACCAGTGAGTTCAAGCCAGGATGCAACATATAAATATGAAATGGTAAAATGCGGCAGAAAGGAGAAATCACATGATAAAAGATAAGCGGGCATGCAGTGTTTCTTGCAAACCAGCCCAGACACTATTTTCAGATGAGGGTTTAGAATGCAACTAAGTTCATAACAAGTTAACAGCTAAGAATGGCAATGTTCTGGAAAAGAGATTCAGGCAAGAATTTTCACGAAGTTGTAGGACAGCATATGCTAATGTCAAGAACTGGAAATTAGTATGTAAAGCTCACCTCCATCACAAACAGATTTATAGTTTCTAACTCTGCAAAGGGATTTTACCTCAAAACAAAAAAACATAATTCATATTAATAATATGCAAGAACAGCTTCTGTGATTTCAGCGTTCCATTCTTTAAACGCTGCTGCAGTTCCAGATTGAAGCACAGCTCTAATGTTTGAACAAGTTGAAACATGCATGTTCCCAGTTCTATATGTGACAAAGTTAAATAAAGAAGCAATCAAGCATTCAACTTCGGGCAAAGCCAAACACTACAGAGAACAAAATTTGAAATAACAAAGACTGAAACTGAAACCAGCCTAGCAATTGGAAGTCATCAGACATTAAATGATGGATTAAGACGGGAGCATTAATAATCATTTCAATTGAAGACCAGAGATGATGGTATACCAGGCAAATCTGTGCCGGCAGCTTTCTAGACTCTAAATTGACAATTCAAAAAGTTCTACAGGAGGCAAGAGAGAAAAGGGATACATTCCTACTAGCATGACAATCAATTTGCTTATCATAAATATTTGGCCTGTCAACCTAGTAGAAGGCCATCAATTTGAAAGATTAGTTATTACAAATTTAAATCTGTTGGCAAACAATGTTTTGCATTTCTACCGGAAAAAATGTAGAGGTATGGAGCTGTGTAATCAAGCAGTTAGCACAGCATTTTGATAGAGAATGATTAAAGATACTTTATCATTCAGCTAGTTATTTTTTTACTGATATTTATTGACTTCCTCTTAATATATTAATATAAGTAATCCATTGCAAACCTGGCAACCACAAGCAACTTAATATATTAATATAAGTAATCCATTGCAAACCTGGCAACCACAAGCAAACTAAGATGTAAAAGGAATTAATACTGATGCCAAATTAATAATAATAATAATAATTTAATTTTAAAGTCACAGCTAAGCCAGACACCAAATTGGTGTATGAGACCTTTTAATCATCAAACCCTACCCAAGCCTCGACATATTTTTAATCCACCACCTATTTCGATCAGAATCTGTTCCCCATTGTGACAGCAGCCCTAGGTTAAAACATCTTCTATAATTAAATTACAGGTTTTCATTCTTATTGAGTTGGAAGGAGGCTATTAGGATACTTTTCCATGACAACATTTAAGAAATAAAACTTTTCTGCTTCAACTTATGTGCTGATCTAAGGGTTTCCAGACCAACCTGGTACAGAAAAATTGGGAAAAAATGAATAAATATAATCTACACAAAAGTCATTAAGAGTTTTGCTTGACAGTGGTTGGCAAAAGAAGGTGGTTAAATATTCTGCAATTTTTACTTACTTCAATTTGTCATCACCAAAATTTGGCCATGCAATTTTTGCCAAAATTATTTTGGATTTGATGAAATTGTTATTTTTAATGTAGAAATAAATTCAGCTCCTTTGAATACCCCACTGCAACCATACTATGCAATACTAACATATGATATAATTCTTGTCAGATTTCAAAAAATGTCGTTTTTACTTCCAGTTATTTTGAACCATTGGAAAAAGGTTTCGTAACACATTTAGACTGGGCATTGGCAAAATAGATTACTTGACAGAAAACATTCTGTGATATGATGTTTTAGAAATATAATATGAATCTATACCATGTAACTGGGACAGCCAGTATGAAAATAGCTTAAAAAGGACACCAACTACTTTAAGTGCATATATATATATATATATATATATATATATATATATATATATATATATAAAACTAACTGGGACAGCCAGTATGAAAATAGCTTAAAAAGGACACCAACTACTTTAAGTATATATCTATCTATATATATATATATGCGCTTGTGTGTGTCTGTAATCTTATGTAATTTGTATCGCGTCAGCCAGAGAAAATCCAATAAAAGCCAGGGCAAAGGGGCTAATTGCAACCTGGAAGGAGCCACATGCTTCATCACTGTATTTGGGAACAACTCCAGCAATCATGCAGAGGTGTGTGCACTGTAACCTATTCAAAGGTTTGCAATTAACCGCTAGCGGTCTACAACCATCACGAACAGAGATTCAAAAGCTAAATCAATTAATTTAGATGGGCTGGCCAGTCTAGTCCAAGATTATGGGCTAAATTCGAAGTGAGATTCCTTTAGACATGCGGCAAGGAGTTTGAATTCAATGGTGGACAGATTAGCTAAGGATGCCAGCATCCACACACTTTTTTAGCTACTGCTTCACATTAATCTTCCATTAACCTTCCTTTGTCTCTATATACAGTACGCCCAGACCACTTGGATAGCACCTTCAAAGGGTCTTGACCCAAAAAAAGGCTTTTACCTGGAGCACTTTCTGAAGCTGAGGGATGGCCTTATCATCTGCCTTCCCCTCAGGGTTCCTCTGGGGAAGCTTCGGGTAGGGTCTCACAAACTCCAAGTTAAGAGTGATCACCATCTTCAACGACCAGACAAGATCTGCCAGCTCTGCCACTTATGGAATCCAGAGACGGAGGCATATCTCATTTTTCGGTGCCCCCTTTCTTACAAGATCAAAGGTAGATACCACTATTTATTTCGGGATTCAGGAGGCTCCCTTTCCATCTCCTTTTGATACCCTGACCAGCGTTGCGTTGCTCTTTTTGTGAGAGAGATTTTTGGTTACAACTCTCAGCATTTACAAGTCACGCCTCAACCAAAGGCCCTCCGGAGGATCACCTCCTATTTCCCAGTTGCCTACAAGTCACGCCTCAACCAAAGGCCCTCGGGAGGATCCCCTCCTATTTCCCAGTTGCCCCCTCTGATAGGAGCAACAAACTACAGCCAGAGACCCAGGATACCTCAGAGGCCAAATCGGTGAGACCTTGCATCTCCTCTCCGCCCCCTCCCCTAAGAGGTCAATCGACTTCCTCTTCGAGACCTACGAGGACTCATTGTTACATATCACTACGTGCAAACCACCATACCAGCAAATGGAACAATGGACCAGTTCCAGCTTCAAGGCAACCCCAATGTTTGGCTGCCCACAACCAACAGAATCAGGTTTCCATCGTGAGTTTTTTCCCATCGACCCCGGATGTTAGGAGCGTTGGTCTTCCCCACGCTTGTGCCCCCAAGGATCATATAGCAAGCCCCTTCAATCTTGGCTACTCCCCAAAGGATATCTAATAGTGCATTGGCCCTTACACGGTTCTTGATAACTCCAAGACAAGCCCGCCTCTTAGTCTCCTCACTTGCCCTTGGCCACCAACTCCAATGGTCCTTGGCTCTTTTCAATTTATAGCCCTTCTATTGGACTAGCACCTATCTGATAGTAAATACCATCTCTTTTAGCTTTTCTTTAGGTAGACATGTTGAGGTTAGTCTCTAGCCGGCCGTTAGATTTTAGACATTATTATTACTTTTCTGCTTTTAGACTTGTTCATTAATGAAATTATCTTATCTACAAAGCTTTGCATTTTTAAAATTATGTTTCCATTGAATGTGTAGAGCACAGAAAGGTGACCATCCAACATAAAGCAGGGGAATTTGGTATCCGTGGTGTGCTTTGAGGAGGTAATCAACAACCTGAAGAAATAGATAGCATCCCGAGAATGTGGTAGAGGGCAGTGGAAAAGCAAGTCATGGAAAGTGAAAATGAACCTGAAAAAAGTGCCAAACAAAATCAAAACATGCAAGAACAAGCACTTGTGGAAGAAGGAATCAATCCAAAACATTAAAAAAGATCTGGCAAAAGTATGGGCAAGTATTGAGCATACACTCCAGATGGGGAAGAGATCCTGGATTTTGACAGCCTCCGAGAAACTAATGCATCTTTAGATGATGACTGGTTGAAACCGTAGTTACAGTCCAGCTAAGGCAGAAAACAAGTGCATCTATCAGAAGCAGTAAAGTCCTCCGTTCACATGCTCAACGGCGTTGTTTAGCAAAGACAATAGTGTTGAAAGTTATTGTATCCTTCTGACAGATGTTTGTGTGAATTTGAACTATGTAAAGGCAAAGGAAAGGATAAAATGGTTGCTTGAATAGTAATGTCAGAGATGGAAAGGCAGGAAGTTTTAGGAAGCCTGACAATCTTTTCAAAAAAATTGTCTCTTTATAGTAGTCTGGTGTTTACAGGTATAGCTGGGGTGCCGCTGTAAAATTTAGTACTCTAAATGGAAATTTTGTTTCTGTTAAAAGAATCATCTAAATTTGTTTTAAAAGATTAAATTAGGAGACATCAGTGCAAAAGTCAATACCTATATTTCTCAGCTTACTTTAATCTAATGACCAGTGCGAAACGGGCCTACCTAATACATGCATATAAGCAATGTTGGAAATACTGCCTGAAGAATGCTCTCTAATTTGTAAACATTTTATCTCATGATGTTAGAGGGTGGTAAGCCTGGAACTGCAGGATCCAGGGTAGTCTAGGGGGTCAGGCAAGCACAAGCCACCAAGAAGCAGGAAGTTGATTAATCCATGGTAAGTTTGGCTGTACACCTAGAAGACTAATAGAAGAATAGGTTGATGCCATTGAGGAAGGAAATCTTGGAAGAAGTGGAACACATTGGCAGAAAGCTAGAGACGTGAGTTAGCACACCTAGAAAGATGCAGGGAGAACCAGCAAACAAGGGAGTTGATCAAGACAATAGGGGAGAAGCTGGAAAGGAAAATGGACCTGGTTCTAAAGGAATACTACGGATAAACTATCTACAACGAAGAGGAGAAACAAGAACCTCCAGACACCCAGATAGGCCCCTCCAACCATTTCTAATGTTCTTGTCCCTTTCCAGATGCATATATGTCTTGGTCAATCTGTTACTTGTCCTTAGTTATCTATAGTTGCAATCTTGCATTTTGTATTACTGGGAAGGAATGTAAGTCTTATATCAGTTGCAGTAGTGATGGCTCCTATTGTAGCCCGGCTTAAAGGGCCTTTGACCCTTTTGTTGTTGATCTACAACGGAGAAAGGCTGGTTTGGTCGAGCAACCTCTTATTAGCTTTAATGTCAGTTTTGAAGATAAAGTATGTTGGGCAGCCTGTAGTATGTGAAGGGGATGATGGAAATAGGAAGATTAATTTTCTATCCCATCTCAGATTTTGTATATATGTACTCTCTATGCATTGTTGGGCATGTTAATATAATTTTTCTTTCTTTTTTCCAGCCAAAAAAACCCATTTATATCATGAGATTTTTGCAAAAAATGCTAATAGAAACAAAGAAACAAACTAACTAAGAGATGACATAAGCAGCGAAAAAATACACTGAATATAAATGATTCTTCACAGACTCAGAAGATCACCCTCATCTGTGGTTTCTTGAATCCCTGAAATTCAACTCCTGTGAAGCAATAAACATTCCTGTGCCCACGGGGATGTGGTCTAGCGGCAACCAGCGAAAAAATATGAAGAGTAATTATGTATCCCTTCAGATTTTGTAAATATGTGATCTCTATGCATTGTCGGGCCTGTTAATATAAAAAAAATTCCAGCCAAAAAGCGAACATTTTACATCATGTTATTAATATTAATGTTTCAAAAATTATGACACAATTTTATTCCAGAAAATTTAAGCAATCAATACTAATGTTACCAACTAAGAGATGCCATAAGCAGTGAAAATAAATACAGAAGATAAATTGATTCTTCATAGACTCGGAAGATCACCCTAATCTCTATGCATTGTTGGGCCTGTTAATATAAATTTCTTTCTTTTATCCCAGCCAATATAAAACATTATATATCATGATGTTAACATTAGTGTTACACAGTTGAAAAAAATATATAGAAACAAACAAACTAAGAGATGCCATAAGCAGTGGAAAAATATACAGAGGATAATTGATTCTTCAGACTTAGAATATCACCCTCATCTGTGGTTTCCTTGACCCCTGAAATTCAAGTCCTGTGAAACAATAAACATTTCTGTGTCCGCTGGGGTGTGGTCAAGCAGCAGGCAGCGAGGTGATCGAGCTTGTATTGTATTAACACAGAAACCTGAATTCAAACCCAAGGTGCAAATCCTGAATGACTTTGACAGCATAAATACGCTTTGAAAACATAGATACGCCCGTCACAGCGAGGGGGACTCAATTCCCTACAGCTACTTAGGTAGAGAAGAGCCCTCCAAACTTCTTCTTACCCAATCCCGGAACAGAGCTTCCCTGATTTCTTCGCCGGCGATCCTTGATTCTTGATCGGGTCTGTACAGCACAGGCATTGATCTATTACCACTAGGATGACTGTCACCCTGAATTTCCTGTGGATCCGGCTCCCCCCACAGCTGACATATATTATGAAGCACACAGCACGCCACTGCAAGCTGAGAAGCATGAATCAAGTGAACATTCATACATCTCAAGATCTTCCATCTGGTTTTCAGTATCCTAAATCCTTCTTCAATACAAGAGAACCCCTTCAAGAGCTGATCATCGAAGGCCTTTCTCAGGCCCTCCTCGGATCCGAAGGGCGTAATGCAGAAGGGCTCAATCGGGTACCCGTCTCTGGCAACCATGAAGGGTTTCACAGGGACCCCGGCACCGCCCATGGAGATGACGGGCTCTTGCAGGGCGACCCCGTCACGGATTTTCTGATGCAGGGCCGTGGATTGCTTGCAGGAAACGTCCCAGAAAACCTTGTTGGTGTCGCAGACCGCCTGGAGAAAAATGGAATGGAATTTGTAGGCTGGGCGGCAGGACGAGGAGGTCGAGGGCGCAGCCGCGGAGTGGCGGGCGGGCTTGAAGTAGAGCTTGATGTGGGTGCCGTCAATGGCGCCGCACATGTTGGGCAGGTTTGTCATCTGCTGAAAGGCAGAGGCGATCCGCGAGAGGCGATCCCCAGTGGGGATCGCCACATACCGCGAGTACAGCTTCGCCGCATCGGAGAGCGCGGCGGTGACGATTAGCGTGTATTTCCCCACCGTGGAGGCGCCCACGTTGTATTTCTCCGCGACCTGGCGGGCGCTGAGGCCGTGCGCGAGGCGGAAGATGACCAGTGCCACCGCCCGGTCGACCTCCAGCGGCGCTCGGACGAAGAAGCCGCAGTCGGACTGGATGAAGGGGCGGAGCTCCTCCACCACGTAGACGAAGCAGGCGTAGGACATGCTGTATTTGCGGCGGAACAGAGCGTCTCGTGCCGACGCGTCCAGGTGGGGCGCCGCCCTGCTGAGTCGCCGCCATTCCGAGCCCCGCCGCGGCAGCTTCCACCACTCCCTCCCATCCTCTTCGTGATCTTCCTGTTCCTCGCAAAACCAGGCCGCCGCCACCACGATGAGCTTGAGGAATGCAAGGGGCATGAGAGGCCATGTATCAGAATACACATTACTATTACTAGCACTAGTACTAGTGTTCTCTTCGCCTCCTATTGCAGTGGGTGCCCTCATTTCTCCTCTGCATAACTCCATTGCTAAAACTGTTTGCAAAGATGTAAAACACAGCAATCCTTCCACATTCGCACTACTGTTATCATCGCCAGCTCCCTCCTCCTGATCCTCTTCTTCTTCATCATCATCTTCTTCTTCGGCTTCCTTTCTTTTCTTGCTCATATTTTCATTTTCATCCATTTGAACTATGCAAATCAGAAAAAAGCAAGCAGTCTTTCAGGTTTTAAGTTTCAACCCATGTCTGCCTGCACTGCTACAGTGGCTTCTCCACCCACCACACATGCAGCTGTTTGTCTGTCAACATAAGTGAGCCAACCATAGATATGGAGACAGACAGGAACGGAGACAAGCGGTGGTGTGCTTGGAAAGAGTAAGAGTTGGTCAGGGTCGCTCTCCAAGGCATCTATTGACGGGATTGGGCCGTTCCAAGAGAAGTGCAGTGTGTTCATAGGGTGGATTTAATAATTTCAATAAAATGTATTTAATACTCATCAAATAAAAGTAAAACGTTGACCCGGGTAGGGGTTGGAACTTGGATCAGTTCGCATTCCGATAGCTTCATTTGTGTCCATATTCGTCGGAATATAGAGACAACTTATGTTGGGACTGAGTTAAGAATCGGATATATTTAGAGATTTTGTTTACCTTGGTTAATTTTTTATTTTAATAATATATGTTATTTTAAAATAGGTTTTTTTTTTAATTTTAATAATAAATGTTATTTTAAAATAGGTTTAAAATTTTAATAATAAAATTTTATGGTCAAGATTCTTATATATAATGTGAGTGGCTCTAGTGGTTAAGAACATGTATTTTTTCTTGGAGGTGATAAGATCAAATCCAATTGAAATGAGTGCATTTTATCCAAGATGTGCATGGACCTTATAATGTACTTACAAGGTATTATAATGTATACATTTACATGGACTTGTACATATCAATCAATTCATGTCCTTAGGAGTGTTTAGTAGTTAGGATGGAGCAACACCATACAAATAGTCCAATTTTAAACTCCAATTGATATAGAGTTTTTTTTTCCTTTTTCTTTTTTTCAATCAAATATTTGACCACCCCTTGAGGTTTGGTTTACATTCCCTAGCATGTTATACAAATGACCTATCAACATGCACTTGGGAGTCCCATTACAATGGTGTTCTTCACTAGACCAAAATCCCTTTGTAGAATCTATGTAGAGCCTTTTTGTGTGTGAGGGAAGGTGTGTGTATGTATATATATGTGTGTGTGTCAATGCACTCCAAAGTGTTTACTAGTGGGATGGAGCATCACTATGCAGACAACATACGTTGAAGCCTTGGCATGGGTAGAGTGCTTGTTTGGGAGGGAAGGTGTTTGAACTCCCAAAATTGATTTCCTTTTATTATATTAAAAGGGTTCAACACTTGTTCAATAAGCCAAATTGATTTAAGTGTGCTACTTTATACTTTTATTATTTGTGGAGTATGAGCAAAAGTCATTGAGAATAAACATTGTCAAACTAATCAAAAAGCTAGCGTATGGATCATTTCAACAAGAGTGGTTACTATGCCCAATAACATTAGCAATCATATATAACCAAAGTCTATGTGTAATGATGTTATTAGTCCCTGCCATGGGACTATAGCAATGAGTTTGCTTTTGATGTGTAATGTTCCTGACTTGGCTAGTCTAGGAAACACTGCTAATGTGTGTGTAGGATCAAAGGTTTACAACATATAAATGATCATACAAATATTAAACGCGACAAAGGACTACAAAGTTTGTATTATGATATCTCTGTGGATTACAAAATGGCCGAATGTGGCTGAATAACTGACAATACTCGACTAGATCAACATACAAAGGATCTTAGCTGGAATATAAATAAGCAACTGCGGCTGAATAAAATAACAACACTCAACTAGATCAACAGACAAAAGGATCTTAGCCGGAATACAAATAAGCAACTAAAAGATAATACCCGGAATATGGGAGCACTGCGGAATCAATGAAGAATGATGGAAGACCTGGATGATCTTCCCGATGACTAAGGTGTGTCTTTCAACACCGAAATCAGCCAATTGGTGTCTTCCTCCTGGAATACATTGAACTATCTCTCCTGAGATGCGCCTCTTCTCCTCAATGACAAGTCATAATCTGCATAATGATGAATTAGGTCGTTGACCATTCTTTTATAACTTTCCAAAACCCTAAATCATGTTGAAACCCTAAATCACTACTGAAACCCTAATTCATTGTTGACCTCTATTTTTAGCTCATAATGACTTAAAAGCGTTGTTAACCCTTGTTAGCTCAATGTCACTTTTCGAATATAACACCTATGACTAGAGTGACCTCTAGTAACCCTGTTTACCCCTCTTTGGCCCTGGCTATAGTCTAATGGGGTGGTTTAGACCATTAACTTTTCTGGAGCTCCTATTTGGAAAGGGACATTACAGTCCTCCCTTCCCGAAATTGCTTGTCCTCAAGCAATACCAATCCAGGGTGTTGCAACACCTGCTCGCTCTCCCAAGTAGCGTCCTCTATTGGAAGCCCTCTACATCTGATCAAACACTCTCTGATGACCCTGCTCCTTAGTTTCCGTTCCCGGAAGTCCAAAACCTCCTCCGGAACTAACTCCAATTGTCCCTCCTCATCCAATGGGGGAAGCTCCTATGATGTGTTAATGAATTGCCCCACTGCCTTTTTGAGGCAAGACATGTGGAACACATTATGAATCTTGCTCCCCTTTGAAAGCTCTAGCTCGTAAGCAACCTCGCCTACTCGACGCATGATCCTGTAAGGACCATAAAATCTGGGCTTGATCTTCTCGGCTCCACTCTTCTTCAGAGATGACTGTCTGTAGGGTTGGAGTCTCAAGAAAACCAAATCTCCAACCTCAAAGCTGCACTCTATCCTGTGCCTGTCTGCACTTATCTTCTGTCGGTTTTGCGTCGTCTGCAGGTTCTCTTTCAACAATTTGAGAATCTCCTGACTCTCTATGATCCAATCCTTGGCCTTGGGAGCTCTGCTCTCCCCGAAGACCAAGTATACCAAAGTGGGAGCATCATATTCGTACAATGCTCAGAAGGGTGTCATACCAATGGACATGTGGAAGGTGGTGTTGTAGCAATGTTCCCCTAAATGTAACCACTTTACCCACATTCTCTGATGTTCTCCTACATAGTTCCTCAAATACCCTTCAACCCACTTGTTTACAATCTCGGTCTGCCCATCTTTCTGAGGGTGATAGCTGGTGCTAGGTGTCAACTCTGTCCCCACCAACCGAAACAACTCTCTCCAAAATGTCCCTATGAACCGATTGTCCCTATCACTGACGATGTTCTTCGACAACCCTTGAAGTTTGAAGACCTCCCTGAAGAAAAGCTCGGCTACCTGAACTGTGTTGTACTATGTCGGTATGGCGTAGATGTGAGCAAAATTGGTCAATCTATCGACCACTACATAGATACAGTCCTTACCTTGGACCTTGGGTGGACCGGTGATGAAGTCAATAGATATACTCTCCCATTTCTGCTCTGGAATGGGGAGTGGCTGAAGTAGCCCTGCTGGAAGAGCATGCTCTGACTTGTTCTACTGGCAAGTCACACACTCACTGACATGTCTCATAACGTCTTGTTTGAGGCCCTTCCATGAGAACCTCTCTCTGATCTGTCTGTAGGTTTTGAAAAACCCCTTATGGCCTGCTAGAGGTGAATCATGAACTGCGGTGAGGATTTTCTTCTTAAGCCTTGAATCTGGCACCAAGTAAACTCTATCCTTGTAAAATATGACATCGTCAATGACCCTGTACCGATCATCCTGTATTTGCCCATCCATCACCTCACAAGCGAACTTGTTCTTGGAATATTCCACTAACAAGTGGGATTTCCAATCTACTGAAATCTCCATCAAAGAACATGTCACGGGTCTCCTCGATAGTGCATCAACCACAATGTTCTTCTTCCCCTTGACATACTCTATGTCAAAGTCGAATGCTTGTACCTTCGCCACCCATTTCTGTTGGCGCTCATTGAGGTCCTTCTGCTCAAGGAAATACTTCAAACTGTTGTGATCAGTCTTGACCACGAATTTGCTGCCCACCAAATATTGTCTAACTTGGCCAAGGCATGCATGATTGCCAACATTTCCTTGTCATAAATGGAGTACAACCTCTCAGGTTGACTAAGCTTCTGGCTCTCGAATACAATGGGGTGTCCTCCCTGCATCAACACTGCACCAATCCCTTCGTCTGATGCGTCACACTCTAGTACAAATGGCAGGGTGAAGTCTGGTAGTGCCAACACTGGACAAGTTCCCATGACTTCCTTCATGTGATCAAAGGCTTCTTGTGATTTCTCGGTCCATATGAAGGCCCCATGCTTGGTAATATCTGTCAACGGTGCTCCAAGCTGAGAAAAACCCCAGACAAACCACCTGTAATAGCTGCACAACTCGAAGAAGCTCCTCAATTCTGTCACGTTCTTGGGCGTCGACAAATCCAGAATGGCCCTGATCTTCTCTTGGTTCACCTGTACCCCCTGTGCACTGATGATGTGGCCTATGTAAAGCAGTTCTGTCATACCGAACTCGCACTTGGACTCTTTGGCATATAATGATTGTGCCTCCATGATGCTCAATACCTCATCCAGGTGCCTCATATGCTCTTGCCATGACCGGCTATAGATCAAGATGTCGTCGAAGAAAACCAAGACTGGTTTCCTTAACTGATCCCTGAATATATGGTTCATGCAAGACTGGAATGTAGTGAGTGCATTGGTTAGCCCAAATGGCATAACCAGGAACTCGAAGTGTCCAAAATGACATTGAAATGTCGTCTTTTCTATGTCCTTCTCTCAGATGCTGATCTGGTGATATCCAGAGCGTAGATCAATTTTTGAGAAGAAAACTACCCCATGCAGTTCATCCATCAACTCGTCAATGCATGGGATAGGGTACCGGTTTTTTATGGTTTTCTTGTTCAAGGCTCGGTAATCAATGCACATCCTCATGGTGCCATCCTTCTTCAGAACTAAGACAACTGAAGAAGCAAATGGGTTGTTGCTCGGTCTGATGTGTCCCATCGCCAACAATTCCTTGATTGCCTTCTCTATCGCATCCTTGAACCTCCTAGGATGACGATAGGGGGGGGGTGATCATAGGTTTGGCCCCCTCCTCTAACTCAATGGTGTGCTCAAACCCCCTGTCATGTGGTCTCCTTGGTGGGATTGCCTCAAAGACCTGTTGATGTCGTGCCAATAAATTCTTGATCTCTGTGTGGTATTGTTGTCGATCTTTTGAATCCTTTTGAGTAGTGATCAAGCATTCTGCGGCATATGCTACCTCCCCATGTCTAAATATCCTCTCCATCCTCTTGGCTAAAACTGTCCTAGATGCTCCTGTCGACATACCTCTTAGAACAACCTTCTTCCCATCCTGATCTATGAATCCCATTTCCAAGGTTTGGTAGTTGGTAGTGATTTTTCCCAAGGTAATCATCCACTGAACTCCTAACACCACATCTGTGTCTGATAGGT
>ML779643.1:887716-899159 GCA_009831015.1 Picea engelmannii | reverse complement strand
CAATTCAACCAGAAGAACCAACAGATCCTGAAGAGGGGGAGCGCCTTTTTCATTCACAGATGTGGGTGAAGGGGACCCCGCTACATTTTATTGTTGATAGCGGAAGCCAAAAGAACCTCATCTCAGCAGAGGTCGTCAAATAGTTGGGATTGTCGACAACACCACACCCACAGCCATACAACATCAGGTGGCTTCGGCAAGGACGATATCTTTGTGTCAACCAATAGTGTCGATTGTCATACGACATCCAACCCTTCAAGGATGAGGTATTATGTGATGTTGCCCCACTGGATGTCTGTGATGTTCTCTTGGGCCAACCATATATGTGGAGATGCCATGCTGTTTATGAGTCTCGACCCCGTAGTGTCATTGTTACTTTGGGGGGTCATCTCTACAGAATACCAGAGGTAGTTCCGACTATTGTTCCACCTAAAAAGTGCCGCAAGGTAGTATCTCATACTACAAAATTCAGCTTCTTCACAATCTATTTAAAAGGAGAACAAAAGGACATTGCAACCACTACAGCCTTGCCCCAAGCACCTTCTATCCAACAGAAGCAGATCGACAAAGCCACATCAAAGTGCAAAGATTCCTTCTGCACATTGTCCTCTCATGTATCTCGACTTGTTGAGTAGCCTCAATCGCAACAGGTTCGTGACAGATTTCCACAAATTGAGCAGCGCGACGTCTCCAGCAAGACAAGCAGCTCACCAAGATGCAGATTCAACAAATGTTTTTCCCTCTCCCCCGGGAACTCAACGCAATGGAGACCATTGCTTCCTAAGGAGGGAGGATTGATCCACGTGGATATCGGTGGCCACCCACCTTTTCCAACTGGCTCAAAACAACTTTCTAGCAATTTTGGCAATTTACTATTTTTAGCGGGTTTTAACTTCCGGGGCCATTTTGAGGGCCTAAATGAAGGTTTTTCGAGATCAAGGTTCTCAATAATAGCCAAAGGCATGATTGAGCCCCCAAAATGAATCTCCTCGGTGATACCTTTCCAACGAGCTATCACGCCCCTAAAACAGAGATCGTATGCAAAAGTTACGACCCCAGGAAGTTGATGCACCAACTTACCCAAACGGGGCCCACATGACTTTTGGCGCTTCATCTCCTAGGGTTAGGTTTTTGGCATTCTGGTTTATTGTAAAAAGGCCTTGAGAGCCTCATTGTAACCATCTTCTTGCGAATGCGAGTAACTGTCACATCTCTTCTCAGAGATAAGCTGCCACCATTCTAGCGAGTCTTTCACTCTGTATTTTTACAGTCTCTGTACATTTCTTTCATTAATAGAAATTGTGTATTACTGTATATCTGTGTTTATGGTTGCATCTTCGATACATTTCTGTTATATTATTGAATATCTGTGATATCTCTGTGCATTTCTTTATTATATCTCCGATCTCATTTCGTGTTGAAAATAATCTAGATCAATAGCTTCCCTGCATAAAAATGGCTTTGGCTTGGCTTCCCTTCAGCATAACTCTGCTCTGACTGTCCTCCATGGCCTCAAACAGGCCTAGTTTTTATAGATCTGAAGTTGGTTATCCATCCCTAACTTCCTCCCAAAATTTGGGCTCCAAAAATGCCCAATATCTCCCAAAAATGACCAAAATCCATTAATAACAAGCATAATATCAATGAAAAATCCAAAACATAGTATAAAAACCACTTTTGTATAAAATTATGGGCGCAGCCCCCTTTTGGCGCGCTCCTGGTCATATGGGAGGCGGCCATGTGGCCAGGCGCTCCACCGTTTGTGTGCTGGCCCCCCCTGTCCGGGCTGGCTCCTAGTTCTGTGGCGCGTAGGCATAGGACCGTTGGTCTAAGAAACTACCCACGCCCTGTTTGGATTATGGTCCGGGTCACATGGAACTGCCCGTGAACCAAGGGTTGGTCCCTATTTGCCATCTCCCGTGCGTTAAACCCCCATGCTCCCGGTTATATGGGGCGGTCACCGTCGTGTGATAGTGACGAGGGCTGGGGCTAAACCCCAGCCCTTTCCCCCCTCCAAATATTGTTTCAACCAAATTCAAATACATTCTTTACCATATAGTTAATAAGCACTACTAGTGGAGTGGGCGGTTAGCCCAGTCCTGCCAGTCCATAGCCCGGAGGAGAGGTCGGGGGTTCGACCCCGGTGGAGACCATATAATTTTAAATAACCCGAGAGCCAACCACAGGGTGCCACGTGGCAGCCCATGACTGGGCCACGTGGCACCTCTCCAACCAATCAAACTCTGCCACCTATCGAGCGTCGAATGGTCCACGTGTCTGCCATAGACTCTGCCACATATCACTGTACCTTCCCAGTCAGCCTGCTGACGTCATCCCTGCCACGTCAGCCTGTGCCACATCTCACCCTTATAGTGGTGACACGTGTCACCCTCTGACTGGTCCAACTGTACCTGCCATGTGCTCCGTCACCTGCCATGTGTCATAACCAGAAACTGCCACGTCAGTTGTACAGTCGTACGGCCTGTACAGTCAACCTGCCACGTGGCACTGTACGGACTGTATAGTCATCCACTTTTTTTTTGCTTGTTTGGGTTTTCGGACAAAATGCGATATCTTTTGCATACAAAGCCCGTTTGACGAAGTAAATATATGGTCGGAATCAGGAAGACGAGACGGGCGCAATGGCGCTAGTTTTGTTGGATTCCGAGCACTTTCATTTTTGAGCCTTTTTGTAGCCCTATCAGGCTTCTGGATCTGATTCTGGATCAGTAAGGCTTCAGACAACCCCATAAGTGTAGAACCCACAATTATAAATAAGTACAGAAGAACGTGTTGAACTAAAAACAGACAAGAGGAGCCAGTTGGAATAGGTGGGTGGCCACCAATATCCATCTGGATCAATCCTCCCCCCTTAAGAAGCAATGGTCTCCATTACATTGAGTTCCCCCATAAGGTGAGGAAACATCTATTGGATTTGGCCACAGGTGAGCCACTTTCCTTGGTGTAGGAGATGCCCTGCCTTGACAACCTGATAAAGTTGGATCCTCTGTTGGTGAGTGCCCTTGACCTATGTGTCCACTATCTGATTAGTGGATGATTGTTCCATGTAGTCAGGGTTGAGCTCTATTGGTGTCAATTGTTTTGTGATCTCTGAGGTGTCCAGTAATGGTGGAAAATATGGCCAAAGGAGGTCCACATTGAAAACTAGATGCAGGCCAAGGAAGGGTGGAGTGTTAATCTCAAAAGCATTGCTACCCACAACCTTGGTGATAGTGTAAGGCCCATAGCGAAGTGAGTGGAGCTTCTGATGGGCCCTGTGAGATGCTCCTTCTACAAATGTAACCATACTTTGTCTCCAACCTGAAACTGGTGCGGTACCCTGTGTTGATCATGGCATTACTTGTACTAAGCATTAGATTTCTGCAAAATATCCTGGACCTGTTGGCGGATGTGTTGAATCTGCTCAATGAATCTGGTGGCTTTGACAGTCAGACTGAACATGGGAAGATTTTGTCTGTGTGGTGGCAAGAGGTAGTGAAACATCAATGGGACACAAGGGCTGGAATCCCAACCCCACCTGAAATGGGCTATGGTCGGTGGAGCTATGGAGAGCCCTGTTGTAATTGTGTTGAACACAGGGGAGACTTCCATCCCATGTACGTGGATGCTTAGAGTTGTACATGTGCAGGATGTGCACAATCATTTGATTGACGACCTCTATTTGGTCCTCTTTTGGGGGGTGGAAATCAGTGGATTTAGTGAGCTTGGTGTCCAACAATGACCAGAGACTCGACCAAAATGTGTTGAGGAACTTGTTGTCCCAGTCAGAGATTATGGTATGTGGCATCCCAAATTGGAGCCACACTTGTTTGAAGAAGAGCTTGGCAGTATATGTCGCTATGATATTCTTCTTGGAGGCTGTGAGGATGGCCATCTTTGAAAACCAATCAACGACCACAAATATGCAGTCATTGCCTTGCTTGGTGGACGGAAGGCCAGACATGTAATCCATCGAGATGGATTCGCAAGGCTTCTCGGGAGTAGGAAGAGGGGTGTATAAGCCTTGCTTCTTGATGGTTGACTTGGCAATGGAACATCCAGTGCAAGATCTGAAATAATTGTTGACGTATTGTCGAAGTTTTGGCCAATAAAAATGTTTCTAAAGAACGGGCACAGTTTCCTCCATGCCAAAATGTCGTGCCATCCGACTGTATTGGGCTTCCCAAATCATCTTTGCACGTTCGCTTGTAGGAACACAGAGATGGACCAAATGGCATAATAGTCCGTCTTGAATGTGTAAATTGATGTTACGAAAAAACCAGGTGCTAAATAATTGAAATAATATATGTATTGAATAATGAATAAAAATGTGACGATTACAATTGAGAAGTGAGGGCTCACTTATATACCCACGCAGGGGTGCCCATAACCAATAGCCATGTCCTTTCATTATTAATAATTATTTATTAATTATCATTTAATTGTTATATTTATTAATATCTTATTTATGTGTATTTTTATGTTCATAACATTGCCTTCCTCTTAAAAATGTGTTGTCCTCAAAGCACTGGTAACGACGGGCGTAACTGGCGAAAATGTTATGATTCCCACGCTGCATCTTCTTTTGGAAGGTTTTTCCATTTAATAAGATATTCCTTGATTAAGCAAGATCGCAACTTTTTTTCTCTAGTGGCAATAATGGTTTTTGGTTCTAAAATGATTCTTCCTTCTTCATCCAACATAGGGAGCAATGTTTGCACCTTTTGGTGTTTCCCTACAACCTTTTTTCGACACGATATGTGAAAAATGTTGTGGATACGTCTTTTATCTGGTAATTCCAACCCATAAGCTACGTGCCTGATTTTTTTGTTAATTTGATATGGTCTATAAAACTTCGGAGCCAATTTATTCTCTCCTTGGTGTTTAAGAGATAATTGTTTGTAGGGTTGAAGTCTTACAAATACCCATTCTCCAACTTCAAATTCTCATTTTGTTCGGTGTTGATCAACTTGTTGCTTCATTATGTTTCTTGTTGTTGCTAAGTTTTCCTTGAGTATTTGAACAACTTTTTGACTTTCGTCTAAATGATCTTATACTGATGCAACTTTTGTTTGATTTGTGGCTAACTCTTTCCAAGATGGTGGTTGATATCCATAAAGAGCTTGAAATAGTGTCATTTTAGCCGATGTGTGATATGTGGAATTATACCACCATTCAGCGAGGTGCAACCATTGAACCCATTTATTTTGCTTATCAATGATGAAACAATGAAGGTACGTTTCTAAGAATTTATTGACAATTTTTGTTTGGCAATTTGTTTGAGGATGGTAAGTTGAACTCATATTAAGAGATGTCCTGATTTGTTTGCAAAACTCCCTCCAAAAGTTCCCCTTAAACTTGGCATCTCTATCACTGACGATGACCTTGGGGAAACCATGTAATTTATAAATGTTTTTACAGAAGACTTCAACTATTTGTTTTGCGTAGTTTGTTTTTCTTACTCCCATAAAATGTGCATACTTGGTTAGTTTGTCTACTATCAATAAGATTTTATATTTTCCTTCGATATGGATAATCCTTCAATGAAGTCCATTGAAATTTCTTCCCATTTTTGGTTAGGAATATGTAACGGATGGAGTACCACGGTTGTTAATATATTTTCACTCTTGTTTCTTTGGCGAAGGTCACATTCTGCTACATATTTTTGAATATATGCACTCATCCCTTTCCAAAAGAATGATTGACGAGCATTCTAATATGTTTTGAAAAATTCGATGTGACCCGTGGCTAGACAATCATGGGCTTTTGGAAGTACCTTGGTTTTTAATTTTGAATTGGTATTATGTGATATCCCGTTCTCAAGAGTAGGCCAACAGGGAGTGACTTAGTAGTCTAAGTGTTCCCGTAAACTATAGTCAGGCACAAACAGGGAACAAAGGGAGAAATAAGGGTGATTTGGTGGCTAAACAATGAATTAAGCCAAAAAGCATAGGAAAAGTCACTTAAGCCTAAGTCAATGAAGAATTAGAACAAAAAGGTGCCAAAGGGGGACTTAATTAATTAATTACTCACCTTAGGAAGAAAAACGCCTAGCTTAAGTGAGGTCAATGGTGAATTAGATCGGGAAGAGTATAAAGGGAGGAATTCGACCTAATTCCTCATTATGCTATGTTATGATTTGATGTTGAGAGTTCCCAAAGGAGGAAGAGATTTGACTTCTACTGTTTTGTGGATTTATGGAGGAAACCACCACCATTGATCGGTTTCGGTGTTGGGAGACACACCCTAGCCCATCAGAGATACCATCCAGGTATTTCATCATGTTATTCAGAAGTATCCAGTTTGTAGTATTGCACAGCTCGACTAGTGAGGGCGCAAGGTCAGATAGAGGTTTTGTGTAGCTGCACGAGATCAGAGCTCGAATTATAGTTTCCTTCTGACCAAGTTGAGATCCACCGAGGGCGCATTGATTGAGCCACCTACCATCAGATTCAGATGGTGGAATCCTTCAGAGCGCATCATTCATCCATCTAGGGCACAACTCTTATGAAAGGACAGTTGAGGTCATAGACGGAGCATTAGAGAAGATCTGGGGAAACCCTTCCGACCCAATTCCGCATTTGTCGGGGTGAACATTTTGAGTCCTATATCAGCCGATTCCATTGGTGAAATCATTTGGGCGCATCCAGAGAGCCCAGAAGGTGCGCAGATCCCCAGGGGACGAGATCTGGAGCATCAGAGGACAGATCTGCCCTCTCACAGTCACCAAGATTAGTATAGAGGTTAGGGCGCTTCTATTGGGACAGTTTCCAGCTCATTCTGACGGGTGTAGCCTTTCAGATGAGTATTTCAGTTTGTAGAGGTTAGAGTGCTTCTCTGGAACCGTTGATTTTGTCGATCTATCCATGCATGCATCAGATCTACCTTCATCTTCTGATCACAGGTATTTTATGTTATTTGCTTATATTCCAGTGACAATCCATGAGATCTAGTTGATGACTATCTTCTATATTTCTAGTATTTCATTATATTTCCCTCCTTAAATCTCATAATACACATTATTGGGCGGTTGTTGTTCCTTATTTCCGCATGCATCATATATATATTGTTTAAACCATAATGTATAACGTGCACATGCAACAACCACAGAACATCTCAAGCACATAACTAAAACGCATCCAGAAACCCCCAGAGTATCAGATCTGAAGATAAAACGCATCCAAAAACCCCCAGAGTATCATATATGTGAGACAGAACACTAGATCCGTAGTAGATATCCAGATCAACTGGATCAGGGATGTTTTAGTGGTATTAGAGCCTTCTTCCCGCCAGTATGTGAAGAAGTGCTTCTCATGACACCGTGATTCTGGGAACAGGTGAAGAATACCCAGGGGGTCGAGGACATATTGGGGACGAGTACATTTAGTACTGCAGAGGTCATAACAAAGATAGGAGATATAGAAACCGAAGGGATTAGACCCCCTTCCACACTCAGTCATATACAGAGCCAGAGATAGAGGACAAAGATCATATCAGTTCAGACACAAATTCCGAGATAGAAAGGACTATGAGTGACAAGCGTGACACCCGAGGCCAGGGGGAAAGGCCCCAAGACAGATCTTAACAACACGTAGGCCATGTTGAGTGACCTAGCTAGGGGACAGAGAGACATGTTGACAGCCATACAATAGATGAACCTTAGTGCACAGATTCTCCAGCATAGTATGAGCATTATAGGTGTTAATGCCCCAGGAGGGACGAGTGGTTGATGAGGACACCAGGGAGGTGGGGCCAATGGCTCTAGTGGATCTCAGGGAGGGGCTAGTACAAACCCTTCACTAGATTGAGCTTCCACATCATCTGGGAGGATTCCCCGACCTTTATATCCACAGTTCCAGATAGGAGAGACATTGGGACAGCCTTTGGGACAGTGAGGGAGGTAGGAGGACAGTCGAGTCAGGGACAGGTGGTGCCATAGGATCCATTCGAGGAGTACATGAGAGACTACTTGGGACTAGGACTGGAGTTCCATGCTGACATGAGTTTGATGGAATATTGTTTGATCAGATATCGAAATAGACCCCGGGAGGCATATGAGGCAACATGCAAACTCAACATGGATTTCATCAAGAAAGTGGGAAAGTTGAACATTCCTACTTTCGACGGATCATCACGTTGCTCAGTTCAGGGATGGGTTCAAAAGCTTGACACATACTTCAAGCTTAACCTGGTGATAGAGTTAGAATTTATTAGCTTCGCCACATTGCACTTGGAGGGAGAGGCCCACGAGTGGTGGTACCATGCACTGGTGACGTTGGGTCACAACAACATTACTTCATATTTGGAGTTCACTGAGAGGTTGATGGAGACATTTGATAAGAGAGATCCAGAGCTCCACTTCAGAGACCTTACATAGTTGAGACAGACCAATTCAGTTGAGACCTTCATCTCAGATTTCTAGCGGAAGGCAGTTGCTGTATCCGATATATCATAGCACAGATTGGTGATGCTTTTCACCGAGGCTTTGATAGAGCCCTTGAGGGGTTGGGTTAAGGCTTTCAAGCCTCACACCTTGCAGGAGGACATTGTGTGCATGAGAGACATGGGGGAGTCTGTAATGAAACCCAAAACCTTTACCAAACCCTTTATACCACAGAGAGACAAGGATCATAAGTATCCTAAAAGGGAATGGAAGGGTAAGCCCAAGCTAGATGATGACATGAGACGAGAGTTGATGAGGAAGAATGTTTTCTTCTCTTGCAGAGACCCTTGGGGTCCCAGGTCATATATGCATGGGAAAGGGACAGATCCACTACATTGAAGTGGAATCAAGCAGTGAGGAGGAGGACAAGGATATCGGGGCACGGGCAAACAATGAATCAGAGGATGAGACCACTCATGTGCCAGAGCAACATCCGAAGAAACCTCAGATACCGGTAGGGGCACAGCCCAAGGAGGAGAGAAAACCTCGTAGAGAGGTGAAAGGGGGAACCATAGCCACCCTTTCAGGAGTACCCAGGTACAACACACTTAAGCTCAAGGGCCTTGTACAGGGGCAGCTCATGATCACTTTAGTTGATGGTGGGGCCACCCACAATTTCATAGATGTGTCCTTATTAGTCAGGAGGGGATTACACACTGAGGATTTTGAGGGATTCCACGTAGTAGTGGTAGATGGATACACGATGACATGTTTGGACATGATCCTAGACATAGAGGTCAAACTAGGCAACTACACCTTGACAGACACTTTCTATGTAGTTGACCTTTCAGATACATATGCAGTATTAGGGGTACAGTGGTTATATTCATTTGGGGAGATTGGGTTCAACTATCAAACATTGACCATGAGCTTCAGAGACATTAGTGGATCGAGATTGGTACTGAGAGGCATGTCTACAAGAGCACCACGAGCAGTATCGGCAAAACGGATGGAGAGTATATTTCGTCAAGGTGATGTGGCCTATGCAACAGAGTGTTTGATCACCACACGGAAGGATTCAGAGGGTAGAGAACAATACCATCCATAGATCATAGATCTTATGAGCCAGTATGAGCCAATGTTTGGGCTGATACCACCAGGGAGACCACCAGATAGAGGATTTGAGCACACAATCGAGTTGGAGGCAGGGGCTACACCAGTGATCACTACGCTTTATAGGCATCCCAAGAGGTTCAAGGATGAGATTGAGAAAGCAAGCAAATAATTGCTTGTAATGGGGCACATAAGGCCCAACACGAGTCCTTTTGCCTCTTCAGTCGTTTTGGTACTGAAGAAGGATGGCACATTGCGGATGTGCATTGATTACGAATCTCTCAACAAGAAAACGATAAGGAATAGGTACCCCATTCCGCGCATAGATGAGTTGATGGACGAGTTGCATGGGGCAGTTTTCTTCACCAAGATCGATCTGTGATCTAGGTATCATCAGATTAGCATCAGGGAGCAAGATATAGAGAAGACCGCATTCAGATGCCACTTCAGACATTTTGAGTTCTTGGTCATGCCATTTGGGTTGACCAATGCACTGGCCACTTTCCAGCCTTGCATGAACCATATCTTCAGAGGGCAGTTGAGGAAATACCTTTTGGTGTTCATCGATGATATATTGATATACAACATGACGTGGGATGAACATTTGGCACATTTGGAGGAGGTCTTGAGAATTATGCAGGCACAGTCATTATATGCCAAGGAATCCAAATGTGAGTTTGCCATGAGAGAACTACTGTACTTGGGGCATATCATTAGTGAGCAGGGAGTACAGGTTCATTAGGAGAAGATCATGGCCATTCTGGATTGGCCAACACCCAAGAACCTCACAGAGTTGAAGGGATTATTTGGGTTATGCAGTTACTACAGGCGGTTTGTCAAGGGCTTTTCACAGTTGGGAGCACCACTCACGGACTTGACCAAGAAGGGTGTTTTTCATTAGACAGAGGAGTCACAATAGACATTTAACAAAATGAAGGAGGTTATTAGCACATGCCCGATTCTAGACCTTCCAGACTTCTCACAACCATTTGTCTTAGAGTGCGACACATCGGGGGTGGGGATTGGAGTAGTTTTGATGTAGGGGGGCCACCCTGTTGTGTTTGAGAGAAGAAAGCTCAACGAGTTGGAGAGACTGATCATAAGAGTCTCAATTATTTCCTAGATTAGAAAGACCTCAGTGAGAGACAACAAAAGTGGGTCTCAAAGATCCAAGCCTTTGACTTTAACATTGAGTATGTCAAGGGAAAGAGGAATGTTGTAGCAGATGCCTTGTCTAGGAGGCCACCGGGGTGTTCTATGATGGACGTTTGTACAGATTGGAAAGCTCCTTTGTTGGTGGAGTACTAAAAAAACAAATTTGCTTGTGAGGTGATGGATGGACAGGTGATTGATGATAGATATTGGGTTCTTGATGACGCCATTTTCTATAAGCACTGGATCTACTTGGTTCCAGAATCTACCTTGAAGGGTAAATTTCTGAAGGTGTGTCATGATTTGCCTACAACAGGGCATCAGGGGTACCTCAAAACATATACGCATATCAGGGAGAGATTCTCATGGAAGGGTCTCAAGGATGATGTACTGAAACACATTCGGGAGTGCACGACTTGTCAGCAGAACAAGTCCAAGCAGACACACCTCGCGGGGTTGCTACAACCTCTACCCATTCCAGAGAAGAAATGGGAGAGAATTTCTATGGATTTCATTACAATCCTTCCTCGAGTGCAGAGCAGGGACTGTATATTTGTGGTGGTCAACAGGATGACCAAATTTGCACATTTCTTTGCCATACCCACAGACTACAAGGCCATACAGGTAGCAGAGTTTTTTTTCAGAGAGGTATTCTGGTTGCATGGTTTACCCAAGCAGATAGTCAGTGATAGAGATGGGCGCTTCATCAATGCGTTTTGGCAGGAGCTTTTCAGGTTAACAGGCACAGAGCTAGCTACGAGTACCAACTACCACCCATAGACAGATGGACAGACA
>ML779643.1:875558-887616 GCA_009831015.1 Picea engelmannii | reverse complement strand
TGGGGTGTAAATACTTCATGGGGTATAAACACGGCTGAAAACAAGGACCTCTGAATCAGGAAGATAATCAGGCTCCACAACCAACACCGACTTCCTTTGAATTTTTTTCTTTAAGATTATGGGTCAACTCTTGTCTGAGTGCCTCATTACTGACATTTATTTTCTCTCGCAACTCCGCATTAAATTTTTGTAATGCTTTTTCGAGTAATTGTCGGGCATTTTTGCATTCTTGGTCTATTTTTTCGATTTGGTTTTTTAATTCTGACATTTTTCTGGTATTTGGGGGTGAATACTTTCCCACATTTTTTACTTGATTAGGATTCCCTTCAATACTCAATATCTTAATATATTTTAAAGTCTTTAATAACTTAATTTGACTTTATATATATAAAAAATTAATAATTTAGAAATTAATTATATATATATATATATATTATGTCAAAGTGGCTTCTTGAAATCGTACGACTCGTTTGAAAAGGCACGAGGGATAATTTTAGGCGGCGGATTGGAGGGGACAGTGACCAGCGGAGGTGACGGGTTTATGGGTGGTGTGTCGGGGTGAGAGACAGGGTCTACGGGAGTGGGGGTGTCGGGGTGAGAGACAGGGTCTGCGGAAGTGGGAGACAGGGTCTGCGGGAGTGGGAGACAAGGTTGGAGGGGACAGCGACCGACGAATGTTATGGGTTTGTGGGTGGTGTGTCAGGGTGAGAGTTTGCAGGAGTGGGGGTGAGAGACAGGTTCTACGGGAGTGGGAGACAGGGTGAGAGACAGGGTCTATGGGATTGTGTTGGCTACAGATGTTGAGGGTTGCGATCTGCAGGGGTGTGTCGGGGTCTGTGGGTGGTTGCGACGGATTGTGATTGCAGTGTGGTCACGAGATTGTGGGAGGGATGGACAGGGGGGGTGTGGGTTGTGAGGGTTACAAGGGTTGTCAGGTAGTGTGGTCGGAATTTGGGTGTGGGGGTTACGGGGGTTATTGGGTGAGATGAACAAAGTTCGCTCACACAAGAATTGTCCAAAATACTTGGAATATAACATAATAATCCATGTAGGAATAATGTTTAAATGTATAAAATATGAATAGATAGATTATTACAATTGAGAATGAGGACTTGTTTATATACCCACGCAGGGGTTCCCTTACCCAATAGTCATGTCCTTTCATTATTAATAATTATTATTTATTAATTATTTATTATGTTATGAATATCCATTTTATATGTATATTTATGTTCATAACATTGTCTTCCCCTTAAAAATGCTTTGTCATCGAAGCATACTTTATGGAAGATTTATCTCTTTCTCTAGCTTGTAATTATTGTCTCATGCTTCTTCATTATTGAGTTAGTAATCATTGAGGGCCTGAGACGATAGGATCTTCTAAGCGCTGAGTAGAACTGTCGAATTGTAAAGGAGTCTGCCAATCCTAATTGGATCTTCTTCGTATTTGGGTTTTTATAGGGTTCTTGGAAAGAACTTGATACATTTCTACTCCCCCGATAGCTTCTATTTTGACCCACACTTGTAGTGGAAGTAATATTCTTCAACATAACGGTTATTTGTTTCTGTTGATACATTGATTGGCTGAAGTATCGATTTTTGCGATTAGGATGTCGATAAGGAATCCTTGCAACTTGATCTTTATTTCTTATACTTGCAGCTTTTTGTTGATTAACTTTTGGATTTGGGTCTTCTTCATATCTATGGCTTGTTTGTACCTCAACATTTGAAAACTTCTTTACATCAGCTGGATTTGCATCCTTTTGAGTTGTAAGGTTGATTGGGTCTGTCATCGTTTCCTTATCGACTAATGATGTTTTTTGATCTAGTTTTTCTTGTAAAGTCTTCTTATCATGCTTCAAATTTTTAATTTGTGTGAGTAAATTTTTATTATGAACCCTTAGGATTGAAATTTCTTCTTCATCTTCTAATTTGCCGACTTTATTTATAATATTTCAATTCCCAATATTTTCATCTTTCATCTTTTTAATTTGTTCAAGCAAATTTTGATTAAGGTTCTTCAAACGAGAAGCTTCTTCATCCTTTCCTGATAATTTCTTCCCGAGATCTTGATTCTCTTGCTCCAACTCATGGACACGTTGTTTTGTACCCCTTGACTTCTTAATTTGAGTAAGTAGTTTTTCACTGTGAWTTTTTAAGCGAGATATTTCTTGGTTTTTATCAGCAATAACTTCATCATATTCTTTTTGCATCTTTGATAKCGAGTTCTGATTATCTGGAAGGATCACCTTYGAGATATMTTTAAAGTCYTTTGATGAAGRTGTTATCGATTTTGACCTCATAGTAATGTCTTGAAGAGTCATCATCTTCTTTTTATAGGGAAAAGTCACAAACTTTTTTTCCATGTTTAAAATGAAGGTACCTAGTTTTGTTAACCAGTGTAACCCGAGAATGATGTCAATCTCTTCTTGAAACATAATTGTAACATTGAATTGAGATATATATTCATAATCATCAATTTTTACTTGCAAATCTTTAATTTCATATTGTCTCTTGCAAAAAATATTTGTCTTTTCACTTATGTTGTGTTCCGAAATAAATAATTGATTTGCCAAATTAATAGTAATAGAATTATCATCCTGGGTCATGCTGATAACGATGTTAACCTCTCTTCCTTGAATAATCCCCTTTAATGTAAATAACCCGTAAGTTGAAATGCGACATCCTTCATAAGAAAATCTTTCATTCGTCATTTTAGACTCCATTTTATTTTTCGTTGCAAATTTACGGAAAATAATACTTTTTTTTATTATTTTTTTAATATTTTTGTTATATAGAATAGACTTAAAATATAATAAAATATTCTTCTTTTAATTCCACTAAGCAATTTGATTTTATTCTTGTATATTTAAATGATAATTGCTTATAACCTTTACCTTTTTATAACTCCTGGAGTATATAAATTATATGAATAAAAAAATTCTCTTTAATATTGGCTTCTCAAATTTCGAAATACTTCTAAAAAAATTTAAATATTTTTTTAATAAATTAATACAAATTTTTATTTTTTACTTTCCCTCACTTGCTTTTATAATATTCTCTCCCACCTTTATTGAACCTTCACTTTCTTTTACTTCCTTAATAGAAACCTTTGTCTCATAATTCTTAAGTATATAACCCTCTTTTTTTTTATATATAATTACTTAGAGTCTTTGTAATTGTTGATCAACTTTGATATCTTATGAGAAAATATTCTCACGTCACTTTTTAAAGTATCTCCTTTTATATCTATGGTTCATTAATTAATCGTGCACCCTCAAAAAGATGACAAACTTTTGTTAATCTCCACGAACCGATAATCGATGGCTTAAACGACGGTGGTACGGTTTATGAATTCAATTGACCGTACAGATGCGGCAATACGGATCAATATGGCAACAATTATCTTAGTTCCGATTTTACGAGTGGGATCGATAGTGTACAACTATTGATTGACTGTAATTTTAGTTTGCAAATGGTACGACTGACGTCTGGCATGGATGGCGGTTGTAGGTACAGTTGTAATTAATTCTCGTCTATATGGTCAAAATCAACAGTTGGTTGTACGGACAACAGTTTATGCACTTGATAAAATTTATACTGCTATAATTGATTCTTGAATTGACTGTATTTTCGTGCGGTCTGGAAATCACGTACAACTGCATAATTTTTCCTGATTTCGGGTGTTCCCCCCCTCCCCCCTCTTTTTTTTTCTTTTACTGATTTTATTTTTTCTACATGATCTGACAGCGGAACGATTAATTCTGTGAATGTACGACAGATCACTTGGTTGTCAGAGAATGTACAGGCAGCAATACTGGTACAACGGATACGTGTACATTTTTTTTTTTCTTAAATTCTCTTCAGAATTTGCAGCAAAATATTTTCAGTGAAAATCTCAAATTATCTTTCCTCAATTGGCCTTGGGAGTGGAATAGCTCTTCCTTCAATAGATAATTGAATTTTTAATGGTTAAGGACCATGACATCAGAGAAACTCTGATAATTTTTCAATTGGCTAGAAGCCTGTAGGGCCAATGGCCTGGATCAGAAAACGAAGCTTTGATACCAAATGAGACGAACAAAGTTCGCTCACACAAAAATTATCCAAAATACTTGGAATATAACATAATAATCCATGTAGGAATAATGTATAAATGTATAAAATATGAATAGATAAGATGATTACAATTGAGAATGAGGGCTCGTTTATATACCCACTCAGGGGTGCCCTTAACCAATAATCATGTCCTTTGAGACATGTCCTTTCATTATTAAAAATTATTATTTATTAATTATTTGTTATGTTATGAATATCTATTTTATATTTATATTTATGTTCATAACATCGGGTAGTGTCAGCGGGACAATGGGATGAGGAATTTGTGGGTCGGGGGGGAAGGGGGGTGGTCGGATCAGGGTGTAGTCGATGTGCAGTGTACGGATGAAGATGGTAGTGGAAACAGGTACGAAACCTTGCTCTGATACCAATGTTACGAAAAAACCAGGTGCTAAAGAATTGAAATAATATATGTATTGAATAATGAATAAAAATGTGATGATTACAATTGAGAAGTGAGGGCTCACTTATATTCCCACGCAGGGGTACCCATAACCAATAACCATGTCTTTTCATTATTAATAATTATCATTTAATGGTTATATTTATTAATATCTTAATTATGTGTATTTTTATGTTCATAACAATCGGTGACAGACGCGCATGTACCCAAGAGCTTATAAGTGGTGGCGAAATCTGGAACTTGCTGATAAAGGTGAGTGCAGCCACGGGAGGTTGATTGAGGCAGTCATCGACACGATTTGAGGTCCCTATCTTATACTTGATGTTGAGATGGAACTACTAGAGGTATGTGGACCACTTCTGATGGTGGTCATTGTACAATTTCCCCTGTGTCTGTATGAACTACAGAGACTTGTGATCAAAGTGGATGATCGTCTCCTTTCCCATAATGTAATGTTTCGATTGACGACACGCTTGTACAATGGAATACATTTCTTTGTCATGCATGGGGTATTTCTGGACAGTATCTAAGAGTGTCTCACTATGGTATGCCACCGAATGACCGTGATGAGTGAGAACTGTGCCTACAACATAGTCAGATGCCTTCATCTCAATCTCGAATGGTTGTTGCAGATCAAGAAAGGAGAGTACTGGAAATGAGCATAGGCAATGCTTCAGATCATCGAATGCTCGTTGTTGTTACTTCCCCCACACGAAAGTTTCCCTGCAACCGCCCTTGGTCACCTGGCTGAAGGCCCATGCAATATGGGAGAATCCCAACATGCACCGTCAGTAGAAGTTGGTCAGTCCCATGAAGCTTTGAATCTCGGCTAGTGTGGTCAGGGATGGTCAGTCACGGATGACTTGGATCTTCGCTGGATCAACATGTACCCCGTGTTCATCAACAATGTAGCCTAGGTATTGGACCTTGTTCATGCCAAAAGAGTATTTTTCCAAGTTGGCATATAGCTTGTTCTGCCGCAGAGTGCTCAAAACTTGTTGAATATGCCGCATGTGCTCCTCCCAAGTTCTGATGGAGATAAGGATGTCATCCAAATATACCACCGCAAAAGAATTGGTGAAGGGTCTCAATACATCATCCATCAACCTCATGAAAGTGGTCGGTGCATTTGTTAAGCCAAAGGGCATGACAAGCCATTCGAAGAGACCTTCTATAGATTTGAAGGTCGTCTTCCAGACATTAGTTGGCTCGATGGGAACCTGGTGGTAGCCAAACTTTAGGTCAATCTTGTTGAAGAACTTTTCCCCCTTTAGTTGGTCAAGAAGGTCATCAATCCTAGGAATTGGGTATCGGTTCTTGACTGTCATTTTGTTTAAGGCTATGTAATCAATGCAGAGTCATCAAGTCTCATCCTTCTTCTGCACTAGTACAATCGGGCTTTCGCAAGTGGAGGAGTTGGGTCTGATGTGCCCATTTTGAAGAATCTCTTGGATCTAATGCCTGATTTCGTCATTTTCCATCAGCGAGCGACGATAGACTAGGTCATAAGGTAGAGGTGCACCGAGGGTCAAATCAATTGGATGCTTAACTTGGCAGTGCGTTAGTACCCCGATGAGTGAGGAGAAGATGTCTCTGTATTCTTCCATGATCCCTTCCACTTTCTTTTGCTACAAAGACAAGCTTTGTGTAGATACCATGAATGTGGCGACGACCTCCTACTTACTTTGAGAACGAATCACAAAGAAGATGAACTTCCCGGTCTGTGAAATGACCTTACTACATTGCTTAGCAGAGATTAAAGAAATAATGGTAGGCGGCGCTACCTCTCGTATCATGTACAATTGTCTACCCAAAGTAATAATAACATTGTGGGGTCTAGACTCATCCATAGCATGACGCTTCCACAAATATGGTTGTCCTAGAAAGACATCACAAACTTCAAGGGGAGAAATATCGGACAATACCTCATCTTTGAAAGGCTTGATGCTGTAGGGAAGACGACACTATTGGCTGACACAAAGATCTCTTCCTTAGCGAAGCCAGTCGATGGTGTAGGTTTGCGGGTGCAGTATTGTTGGCAGGTCCAGCTGCTTGACGACCTCTGTTGAAATCAGGTTCTTCTAATTGCCTCTATCAACAATGAAATGAAGCATAGCCAACTTTACCCACATCTATGAGTGAAAGGGGCATTCCCCTTCCTCTGGTTCTTCTGGTTTGCTTGGCCAAAATTTGGTGGTAGCGACAGTGGCACTGGGTTCAGCATCAATAATACGCCTCCCTCCTTCAGGATTTGATTTAGAATCAGAATTAGCCTCTAACTCGGGAGCCTTCAGCTCGGCCATGAGTGACTACTTGGAGCAACATTCTTAAGTGTTGTGCCAAGGGATTTTATGGTACTCACACCATTTTCACGTGTCCTTATTCATCTTCTCATTGCCCTTCTTGTGTTGTGACTTGGACTGGTTTGTCCTGAGAGTGGCCCTCTCTTCTTTATCCCTTGTTGTGTGGGTTGGGGTCACCTTTGCCCTACTTCGGCTGTGAGGAGTTTGCATATCCAAACTCTCACCTCTTTTGCTTAAATTTCTACTCGATCTTGACAACGTATCTATAATCCATACCCAATGAAGTGATATCCAAAAACTCCATTTATATTTGAATGAATATATTCAAACAACCCCGGTATGTGAGCACCAGATGTAGTTGAGAGTCTTCGATACCCAATTTGGTGCGCAGGGTATGGAAAATATTGGTGAAATCTGGTACTGTCTGGTCCCTTTCTTGGCGCAGTGTGCTCCATCTAGTGTATTGGTCCTCATAGCTTCCAAAAGGGTAGAATTGTTCTTTAATGGCATCCCGGAAGGAATCCATGTAGGGGCAACCACAAATATTGTAGATTCCTCTATGTCCCTTTGCTCAGAGTAAGTGTCCCACCAGTCCTTAACATGGGGGACAACCTTGAGGAGTGCAAAAGTAATCTTTTCCCTATCGGAAAAATTGTGGACTGAAAAATACCCTTCTCTAGCATATTCAACCATTTATATATAGCCTCTACATCTACCAGTCCTTCAAATAATGAAATATCAAAATTTACATGTACCTTGAAGGGGGTTGCATGGTCACTTGATGAAGATGCCTCTTCTGTGGGCAAACGCTGAAGGATCTGCGCAAAGTTGTCTATCATTTTGTTCGTTTGTCGCGCAAGGGATTCCTCGAGCAACATTTAAAAAGGATCTCCTGCTCCATCATCTTTATTTTTGTCTCCTATGGGTTGTTGTCAGGCTCGACATGGCCGATATTGCAATGGCTCGATTGGTTCGAGTCCCAACTTCTTGTACCCAGACCTTGTTTGAGACATGCACGAAGAAAAATAAATGAAGAGTAGACCACTCTAATACCACTAATATGGATTTAGGAGCGGAACGAACTGATTAACATACTGAATACAATAAACATAGAGATATGAAGAACAACACATATATCCAGTGAACAATATCTTCTATTGAATAAATGAAATAGGTTGAAACTGTAAAACTGTGGAACTGAAATAGTTGCTCGAATGCTGGCAGTTATCTCTGAGAAGAGATGTGGCTGCTACGCGCATCCGACTGAGCAGAATGATTACAATGAGGCTCCATAGGCCTTTTTTATATTACTCATGAATGCCAAAACCCTAGACATCCAAAAACCTAACCCTAGGAGGTGAAACACCAAAAGTCATATGGGCCCCTATGGGTAAGTTGGTACCTCAACTTCCCGGGGTCGTAACTTTTACATACGACCTTCGTTTTAGGCGTGTGATAGCCCGTTGGAAAGGTCTTTCACAGAGATACACATTCTGCAGTCAAACTTTGACTCTGTCTATAATTTGATTGTGGAAAGTGAAAAAAAAAATGTTTAGGGATCCAAAACGACCCTGGAAGATGTGTAAGGCTTCAGACAACCCTATAAGTGTAGAACCCACAATTATAAAGAACTACAGAAGAACGTGTTGAACTAAAAATGGACAAGATGAGCCAGTTGAAATAGGTGGGTGACCACCAATATCCATTTGGATCAGAGATAAATAGAGATATTGCAAGGAAGACAATAATACAGTAAAATAATAAAACTCAGATTCTATTAATGATTGTGTGAAATACAAAAGACTGTAAAATGCAAAGCACACAAGCTAGCTATAATGGTGGTAGCTTATCTATGAACAAAGATGTGTTGGCTACGCTCATTTGTAAGAAGCCGATTACAATAAGGCTCCAAAGCCCTTTTTAACATAAAGCATAGATGAGAAAACCTTAAACATCCAAAACCCTAACCCGAAAAGATGAAACACCAAAAGGTTTGTGGGCCCTGATGGGGGTAGTTGATACGTCAACTTACCGAGGGTGTAACTTTTGCATACTATCTCTGTTTGGGGCACTTAGTACCCCGTCGAAAAGGTCTAGCTGAGGAGTACACATTTCAAATGGCCCAATACAACATACCATCAATATTCATTTAGGCATTGCCAAGTAAAAAAAAAAACGTCATTTAGGACTTCAAAAGGCACCCGGAAGTTTGCGACCTAAAAAATTATAGAAAAACTCCTAAGTTGGAAACAATAATTTGAGTTGGTGGAATAGGTGGGAGGCAGTTGATGTTCACCTAGATTAGTCATCCCCCCTTGGGAAGCAATGGTATCCATTGCGTCAAGTTTCTCCAATAGACGGGGAAACTTTTGTTGAATCTAACTTCTGGTGAGCCACTTGCCCTGATGAAGAAATTGCCCTTCTTTGATGACCCGATATAGTTGGATGTTCTGTTGGCGAGTACCCTTCATCTTGGAGTCTATGATCCGATCAATTTTCTCATGTTCAATGCAGTAAGGGTTGAGTTCGGTATGGGCCAAGTGCTCGATCGTGTCTGAATTGTCTAGGAGAGGTGGAAAATATGGTCGAAGCAGTTCCACACTAAATATCGAGTGCAAGCAAGGGAAGGGAGGAATACTTAATTCCAAAGCATTCTCACCCATAGATTTAGTGATGGTGTAAGTCCCTTATTGGAGTGGGCATAGCTTTTGATGGGGTCTTGTGAGGTGCTCTTTCTGCAAATGCAACCATGCCTTATCTCCCACCTAAAACTTGTGTGGTGCCCGATGTTGATTGTGGCGTTGCTTGTACTTGGCATTGGATTTTTGCACAATATCATGAACTTGTTGTTGGATGTGTTGGATTCTTCAAAAAAAAATGTTGCTCGGTCAACCTCGGTCTGAGCATGGGAGGACTCTTCCTATGCAACTATAATGGGTAGAGCTACGTCAATGGGGGCCAATGGTTAGAACCCCAAACACGCCTAAAAAGGATTGTGGCCAATATAGATATGGAGGAATATGTTGTAGCTATGTTGAACATAAGGAAGGATTATATCCCATGTGAGTGGATGTTTGGAATTATAGATCCTCATGACATGGACAATTATCTTGTTGACTACCTTTGTTTGTCCATCATTCTATGGGTGGAAGGCAGTCGACTTGGTCAGCTTGGTATCCATCATCGACCATAGGCTGGACCAAAAAGTGCTCAGGAACCTATTGTCTCGATCTGAGATAATGGTTCATGGGATCCCAAAATGTACCCAAACATGTTCAAAGAAGAGCTTGGCGGTAGCCTCGCTTATGATGCTCTTTTTGTAGGGTGCCAAAAATGTCATCTTTGAGAATCAATCAACGACCACGAAGACACAGTCATTCTCATGCTTGGTTGAAGGCAAAACATGTATGTAATCCATGCAGATGGACTCCCGAGACCTTTCTGGAGTAGGCAGAGGGGTGTATAGCCCATGTTTATTTCTAGTTAGCCTAACAATGGCGCAGACAGTGCAGGATCTAATGTACTTGCGAACATCTTGTCAAAGCTTCGACCAATAAAAACAGTTTTGCAGTAATGCCACTATTTTGCAAACACCAATATATCATGTTGCTTAGTTGTAATGAACTTCCCATATCATCTTAGCATGCTCGCTTGAAGGAACACGAAGATGGCTTGGATGGCATAGCAATCCATCCTAGAGACAAAAGTCTGGAATTGTTTTTGCTACTCTCAATGTCTGATAGGAAGAAACAAAGTCAGAGTCATTATTGTAAATTTGTGGCCACCCGAACGTCTCATGCCCATAGGAGTTAAGAACTATTGTTAGCGCCACAAATGGGGGTCAACTGAGGCAATCTGTGACATGGTTGGTGCTGCCCTTCTTGTACCTGATGTTCAAGTGGAATTGTTGCAGGTACGCGGACCACTTCCGATGGCAGTCATTCTATAACTTTCCTTATGTCTGCCTGAATTGAAAAGGCATGTGATCAGTCTGGATGATCATTTCCTTCCCCAATGATCCGAAAATCCTTAGACACCACTTATTCCTTTAAATATTTACATGTAGCATCCAACTTGATTCATAATTAATTTACTAATTGTATTGAGGTGATTTGCAAAAAAATGATGATGTAATTCTTATCCAAAAACTCATAAACTAATGATTAATTTTCAGAATAATGAGATGACACAACAAAAAATAAAACAACTCAAATTACATATGTAGATGACATCTATTGCTTCATCTTAAAAGTCCCTTTATATAGCACGACGGTTCTCCATCATCTCAAAAACACCAATTACATTACAACATAGGCTTGCAAAAAGACAATTTAATGGACTCGCTTTAATTCCATGACTCAAGACAAGAAAATGAGTTCACCATTAGAATCCTTGCGAAATTTTGAGAAATTTGACTATAAAGTCGACCAAATTCTGAACTGGCTCAATTTCACTCTCTTCGACATGCAAAACAATGCTCTAAAAGCTCATTAATGGAAATTTGGCCTAAGACTTTTACAAATTACCTCGGATCATAAAATAAACCTCAAATTCATGATCCTTGTCAAAATTTGTGAAAAATGAGTATAAATTTTCCTATGTTTGGACAATATACCTCATGACATGCTTTATGAGACAACCATATTTGGCCTCTTCCTTTGCACACAAATCAAGACAATCTATGTTGTCTTGGGATTTGTACCCTACATTGGGATTCATTCCATATCAATATTTGTTCCCATCCTGGAATGTGTGAAGTGTTGGGATCTGTGCCCATATATAAGGCGTGGACCCTCCAAGCTCAATCCAGACTTCTGGCAACTTAAATCTATTCTTGGCAGAAACTGTTAAGAACCAAACACTGAATACAAAAGCACCACAATAGATATAGAAGAACAATATAGAAAATCTCCTTTATTACCATCAAACCCTTGAGGTAGGGAAACACCGTACAATGGATCCTATTACGGAATGGATCCTCTCCTGTTCACTTGCCTCTTCGAGGGGGCATCCTCCTATTGAGCTACCGCTCCAAATACACTAATTCTCTTCATGTCTCATTACATTGCTTGAACTCCTTTATATAGGGATACCATCACCTAAGAACATTCTAGAGGAGGAATCTTCTAGAAGTAGAACCTTCTAAGAAGTCCTCTTACATTTATTATATCAAATCCTTGAGGTAGGGAAACACCGTACAATGGATCCTATTATGGAAGGGATCCTCTCCTGT
>ML779643.1:843688-874981 GCA_009831015.1 Picea engelmannii | reverse complement strand
AATTTTGGTTGCATTTATGGTTAAGTAACACCATGGTGGCATGATGATAATGGAGGGTTTGTTAAGGCTTTGGGAGGTTATGGAGGTCATGGGTTTGACCCTCGTAGACTCCATAATTTTTTACAAACCATACCAATATAGGCCAATAGGAGGTCGCCACATGGCGACCTCTCATTGGCTAACCTTTTGCACATGTCAACATGTAACTAGACCACGTAATATGTATGGTTTGTGTAACACCCTGTTTACCCTAGTATGTAACACCCTGGCTACCAACCCTTACCTCCTAACCCTCCAGAAGACAACTACCGTGGAGAGGTAGAAAATCAATCTGACGCTTGGAGTGTTGTTGCTCCTCCGTTAGACAATCAAGAAGGCACTTTGGTTACAATTGAGAATCCCACTCCTCAAACTACATCTGTGTCGACAACCCCTCTCGAACCACTTTTACTTCGTTTAGACTCCCTTGGGAACCTCATAGACGAAGAGATCCCACAGTTACCTGAGACAGATTTTACTGAAACATATATGGGATCCACAGAACCAATCTTTGGTGATGAGTATAGGAATCTTATTCATCCTACCACTGCAGTAGATACAAATACCACACCTGCTCGTTTTGTATGGAGGACTTCATTAGGACACGATCTTTGTGAGCATTTTGAATCCATTCGACAACCCATTAATCCTCATGACCCTCATGTTGAAACGGGACCATCCGGTCAAACTATGAATCACCCCATCGATCAGGTCATTAACCCTATTGTTACGTCAGCACAATTCCATCCTAATGCTGGACTCATCACCTCTACTCATTCCCAAGGCACTTCGATCCCTACCCCCAGTTTTACAAACTTTCACTCTACAACTCCACATGTTTCGCACGATCTTGCTGGGACATCTTTGCACCAAAGAATGCAGACCCTTGCCAGCCAAATACAACTGACTGGAGGGAAACCACCATCTAGCGGACCTATCCCTCCTGGAAGACCACCATTCTATGGTAGGCCTACCCCTTCCAGGGTACAACCCCCTTTTCATGTTCCTCTTAGAGGGAAACCTCCCTTTGCTAGCCATACCTCGGTTGTTAATCCATCGCTGGCAGGGGGGCAACCTTTGTTTGTTGGAAACCCTTCACAATCCTGGGGAGTATCTTCGGGAGGCACGTTGGGGGGCACTCATATCATAACCCACAAGGAGGAGTATCAAATCCTGTGCCTTCCGGACCATCTTACAGACAACCTTCTCCGGGCATCCCAAACACCACCTGGAGTCCTTAAGGACAACAACCTTATCCTCCCCAAGTGTCTAATGTTTATCCTCCCCACGTGTCTAATATGCATCCGCCTCTGGGATCTACTTCTTACCCTCCTCAAGGGAAAAATGTTTATCCTCCTTATGGGCAAGCAAATCACCCAGCTTATAATGCTCAGAACCCACCGGGTTATGCAAATGTTTCTCAGCCATCATTGAATCCTACTTATCCTGGTCAGCAACAATCGTATGTAGGAGGACCTACTGGTTACAATTATCCACCTAACCTAGTTTATTGTCCTACTAGTGTTCCTATGCCACATGAGTATCATCCGCAAGTTAACCGATAGCTACCTCTCCTTGCAACTCTGGATCTCCCAGACTTGTCTCAGTTAACGAATGATCCTATTTTTCATTCACCGGTTTGGCCAGTTATTCCAGCTAAACTTCCTTCTGATATTTCGAAATTTGACGAAAAATCTGGACAAGATCCAAATAACCATGTGATGACTTTCCATTTGCGGTGTTCATCAAACTCCTTCATGGATGATTCTATATGTTTGCGTCTTTTCCAGCGAACACTTACGGGCTCTGTAGCAAAGTGGTATATTGAACTACCACGTGCTTCTTTTCATGATTTCAACTCCCTTGCCATGTCTTTCCTCATGCACTTTCAACTACCTATTCGCTACGAGATGGATACTAAACTCTTCACCTCCCTTCGTCAAACTAACTTCGTGCATATCTCTGACCATATTCATGACTAGAGATGATGACGAAGGATGATCAAAGTAATCATCCCTGACCTATTATTGGCGGAGTGGTTTACTAAATCACTTTTACCCCCGATCAGGCGTGATGTCGCTATGGGTGGGACAGTCACTAAGGAAGAAACCATTGCTCGGGCTCAGTACCTCAATGGTAGGCCTCCCCGTGTCCGACAGTGGGTTTACATCATTGACCTTTGATCGGATGATTCCACGAATGTTCGACTTCAACTCATCTATTCACATTCGTTGGAATATACTCGAGTACCTTGGGAATTGCAAAAGTTTAAAATCACCCACACTTAATAAATCCCCAATGATGTTACGTGCATTCGATGGGCGATGTTTTCATCCCCATGGGATTTTACATTCCCTGCCCGTCCAGTTGGGCGGAAAAACCGTCACTGTTGATGTCGAGGTGGTCGATGCTCCCCTCGATTACAACTTATTACTTGGAAGAAGTTGGTTTTATGCTATGAGTGTCGTTTCCTCGTCAGTATTTCGATGTGTACAATTCCCTCATCAGGGCAAAATTGTCACTGTCGATCAGTTAGATTTATGTACACCCGACGCTCGCGCTCCCGCTACCAACAATATTCCATTCTTGGGAGATCAAAAGATTATGTATGAAAGCGTTGGTGTTGGCTTGTTGAAATATTCTAGCCTTGTGGGTAACTTCCCTACACCACTTCCACCAACTACACAATATATTGCCACCGTCGATATGATTTCGACCACAACTTATCAATCTTTGGAATCATCTGACCCTTGGATTGTACCTAGTCCCTTGGAATTCGATGCACTAGGTGACACTGTGCCACTTAGTCCAAACGAAACATCATACGTTGTTGTCCAATCCACTTCTCCCTCTTCGGATGACCAACATCTATTGGCACTCGAAAGTTACTCGATGCCATCATGGTTAAATTCCTTGTCATCTTCATTCGACTACATTTCCCCAATTTTTTCTTCTAATGAATCTATTTTGGAAATGCTTAGCGTCGACGAGCTAATTCGGGATGATAACCATCATCGGCCTTCTTTTCTTTCCCCTCGTGAAGAAATTTGGGAAGATATACATTCTATCTTCCCTCCTGATGTTGATTTTTCGTTGTCTCCCATGACTTCAACTTTCGATGATTTGGATCCAGTAGTTGACATGGTGATCTCTTCAGTAGGGCTTTTGGAGCCTGGTCTCCTTACCCCTGACGAGACCCTCGACATGTGTTCCTTCCAGAGTGATTTTCTTCCATCCAGTGAATATCTCTTGGAAACCATGACCGAGTTTTGTCCCTTGACATGGTGTCCTTCCAGAGCGTTATTCTCTTGGAAGCCGTGATCAAGGAGAGTCCAAAAGCACAGTTTTTCTTCTCTGTAGAAAGCTCGTTAAAAAATTAAACAGAGGTCACGAGCATAGTTTCTCTTCTCTGTAGCAAGCTCGTAAAAAAATGAAACAAAATCTTTGAGCATAGTTTTCCTCTCTGTAGCAAGCTCGTTAAAAAATGAAATAGAAATCTGGGGATTGAACCTAGAGTCGTGAGCATAGTTCTTTTTATGTGTCAAGCTCGTTAAAAAATGAAACAGTCACCTTCTTGAACCTTCTTTTCATCCACTCTTATCCTTTTTCTCCATCTAGTAGAGAAATTGGTGACAACCTCAAAGTTAGTGAATGAATTGAAGCTTGGAGGGCATGTCTCCATCCTTTGATGATCATTATGGAGTTAAGCCACTAGATTTCAAGCTGGGGGCATATCGAGCTTAGTATTTGTTCTTTTTCGTGCTCGAAAAAACATGAGAATGTAACCGAGTAGACTTTTATCACTTTTTCGGACTCGCATGGATATACGAAAAAGGAACCCCTTGGAGTCGTCTTTAAGCTCCTTTCAGATTCTCTAAACATGAAAAGAGTGTTCAGTGATCTTGCTTCCTTTCCCACTCGTTAAAAGGTTTGAAAGGGCGTCTTTCGAGTGATAATTTATCTCTTTTTCGGCCTCACGAGACTAACATTACGAAAAAGGACAACACTGGAGTCATCTTTAAGTTTTTTTCAGACTCTCTAAATATGAAAAACCACTGAGTTTACCTTCTCTGGACTCGTTAAACAATCATACATAGAAGGGCCCATACGGGACCGAACCCTTACTTCTTCCAGTTCGTTAAACAAAGGAAGAGGGACTTACCGAAGGTGAGTCATATCAAGCATGTGTTACCCTCCTCAAGCTCGTTAAATTAAAAAGAGGTATTTGTCTATCTGGATGGGGGGAAAATTGAACGAAGCAACCCAAGCAATTTTTGAGAACACTACCAATAACTCTTACGGTCGCCCTTGAACACAACACTTTGTCTTTGCATGCATTTTAATCCGCTGAACCTCTACACTGAGCCAATCCTATGAGTTTCTTTACTCCTTTGGGTCCCCTGACGAAAGTCACAACATCTACTGCATCATCAAGTTTTGGTCCATGTCATGTTTCTGTTGTTGTTCCTCAATGTTCAAGGGAAGTATCTACCTCGAGAGTCAACCATCACAAATATCTTGTTTAAATACCTGTGTCAGTCCATGTTCATTTGATCTACCAATTTACATCTCTGTGTCAGTTTTGTGTCATTGATGGGGGATACATCAATGCCCTCCTTCGACGAGTCTATTCTTGTCGACTTCAGCACATTATCTGGGAACTAGACTTAGAAACCAGTTAGTACCTTGGGACCTGAATACCTCAATGGTAGGCCTCTTCGTGTCCGACAGTGGGTTTATATCATTGACCTTTGATCGGATGATTCCACGAATGTTCGACTTCAACTCATCTATTCACATTCGTTGGAATGTACTCGAGTACCTTGGGAATCATTGACATCAATGGTGATCTCCCTTGCCCTTGTTAAAGGTTTACCTCATTGACCGGTAATCAAGTGGTTTCTGCCATGTTAGACATCAGGACATCTATTCACATGGTTAGATTCATACTACATCGGGATTGATAAGAAGACCATGGGTTGAGTTATCACTCTTATATATACTTTTCCTAGGTTGTGAAGGAGTTCTTTTGAACTATGACACATATACTCTTACATAGATCCACTTTGTATTGGTCGTGGATATGTCTTGTCATCTCATGGCTCCATTGTGTATTCTTCATGGCTACGATCAGTTCATGTCATAAGAGTATAGATCCATATTGTATCTTTAGTGGCTATACCATTGTGTCAATATAATTATGGATCCGCAATGTATTTTATGGCGGCCATACCTAAAAAGTCTTTATCACTCAAGCATAGGTATGCGTGCCTTGGGTTTGAAACATGTCATAATATTTGTTTGATGGTTGTGTGCAGCTTTTTCTAGTCTCTCTGCATCCATACCCTTGCTCGAAAAATTCTACAAAGTACTTCAGTCATCATCATCTTCTGACTTCGCACTTTGGGGGGCAATCTGTTACACATCAAAATTACTCACTTCAATAGTGTCGCAAGTGTCATCATTACAAGTGTTGTAAGTGTCGCATCTTGTCCGCAAGTGTCACATATTGAACACAAGTGTCGCAAGTGTCACAAACATCATACTGCCATCTTGCCTATGTCGTGCCTCTAATGACATCATAAGGACACTTAAGACACCTCAAAGACTAGTTTTGAAGAAGATAAATTAGTTGACAACGAGTACAAGCCTTTTGCCACTGGAAAAACCACTCAAAAATGGATTTTGGAGGGCAGTGCTCCCCTACCCATTGTCAGGGAGTGCCAACGCTCCCTGGGCCTCTTTGGGGGAGCGTTCAAATGCTCTGTGTACCCTTTTGGGGGAGCGTTCAAATGCTCTGTGTACCCTTTTGGGGGAGCGCTACCTTTTCTGAGCGGATTTTTGGTTTGTTGAGCTAAAACAGGGAAGAATCCCCTCAATTTATGAAGGTGGTTGGATTCGAATAGAAGGTCAAGGCATGATCTTAGGGAAGATCCTCAACTAAAGGAGAAGAATCCTCAGCTTATCCCAAAGATCTCTCGAGTGGTTGGGTCGGTCCAAGGTTATATAAGGAGGCCTCCTCGTGGTAAAAGGATAGGAGAGACTAGAGATTGATACCAAACTTATGATCCTATAAGTGGTATGAACATAAAAGATTGGAGATGTGAAACTTATGATCTCATAAGTGAGATGTCATCAAAACAATCAGTGTAGATTACTTGAGAAAAGGGGTTGGACAAGGAGAACTGGAAGAAGTTGTTGCACCTTCATCAAAGGACTGTAAGTACTTTTATTTTTTCTCATTAATAATCAATGCTTGGCTTGTTTCTTTCAAACTTATGTTTGTTCCACATGAGTTTGTCTTCAGTAGATAGATCTATATTTGAGCTAATATCAGTAGAATAGGAAGTCCATTGTATCTTTGTTTGTTCTACAGGACCTATCAGGTAGATCAAGATCGAATCTCAACCTGGACTTTGCAAGGACAAATGTTGTTAATAAGGTACATATCTTTCTTCTTCTTCTTCGTATGTTAGCTTGATTAGATCTAAAAGGATGTCAATGTCCATGTTAAGCACTTTGTTGTCTTGGCCTTAGGAGTCTAGAGACCAAGAGGGAATCTGCATGTCCACAGGAGGATTCACCTGTAACAATCTCCCAAAGACCCGGAGGTCGAAGTTCACCCGAGCCGTCGATCTCAGAGGACAAGTGTCAGGAGATTTGACACTCCAGAAGGATTTCCCTTCGAAGGTGAGTGTTCGTGAGTACTTTGAAATTGTCGAAGCCCAGAGTCCCGAAGTGAATTAGAGCCGTCAAATTCTCTGAAGACACACTGCATCAGATTGTGGACTTCAGAGATTTTCCACTATGGAGGATTCACACGGTGGTTGTCTCGGTGCCTATTGTCTTGGCGTCTGGTCATAACCCACGATCGTATGCAATTATAAACAGGGGAACTTGAGAGAGATATACCTGCCAGCGCTGAGATAGATTTTTTAGCATGGAGACCGGGGATGGAAATCTCTGGAGGAGCAGAATGGGATAGAGACCCCGAATGGAGGGTTTGATTTCCTTAATAAGAACAAAATTTCGACGCCCCACCATGGGTGTGTTACAGTTTTCCAACACATCTGCCTAGTCACTGTACGGTCAGTCCAAATGGCACCTTGGGGTGTGGCCACATCATCATCATACGGTTGTATGGATGTGCCAAGTGTCACCCTTGCAATGATGACATATGTCACCCTTTTTAGCCCCTTTGACTTTGACTTAGACATGTTTGACTGGAACTTTGACCAGCCATAACTTTTCCATAAGCACTTTGTTTAACTAGTTATTTGCGTCATTGGAAAGATGACGATGAGCTCTACTTATTGATGTCCTTTTCTCGGTCATTTGAGACAATCAATTTTTGAGCTTTTATGGATCCCATGTGACCTCTGTGAGTGTTCCTTAGATCCTCCTAGATCACCTAGAGTGTAATGCTTCCAATGTCGACATGCATGCGCAATGGAGTACATATCTTTGTTGTATGTGGGGTATTTGTGAATAGTATTAGATAGTGTTTCACTGTGATAGGCTACCAGATTCCCATATTGAGTGAGGACTACATTGATAGCATAATCTGAATCATTTGTCTCAATCTCAAATGGTTTTTCCAGGTTTAGCAGAATAACGACTGGTGTTGAGCAGAGGCACAATTTCAAATCCTCGAATGCTTTCTGTTGGGACGTAACCCACACAAAATTTGTCTTTGCTCCACCCTTGGTCATCTGGCTTAGGCCCCATGCGATATGAGAGAAATCGAACACAAACCAGTGATAGAAGTTGGCAAGGCTGAAAAAGATGTGGAGCTCCGTCATTGTCTTCGGGGCTGGCCAATTGCAGATGAGTCGGATCTTGGCTGGACCCACATGCACACCCTTCTCATCCACAATGTATCCCAAATATTGGATTTTTTGCATGTCAAAGGAACACTTCTTGAAATTGGCATATAACTTGTGTTATCGCAAGGTAACCAAGACCTGTCAAGTATGCTTAAATGTTCCTCCCAAGTTTTGTTGAAGATGAGGATGTCATCCAGATATACCACCACAAAGGAGTTTGTGAATGGTCACAATATGCCATCCATCATTCACATCAATGTGGTCGGGGCATTAGTCAAGCCAAAAGGCACAAATAGCCACTCGAAGAGACTTTCTTTAGACTTGAAGGTTGTCTTACATACATTAGTTTGCTTAATCGACACCTAGTGGTATCTTGACTTCAGATCAATCTTATTGAAAAACTTGGCTCCCTTGATATGATCGAGAAGATCATCAATCTGGGGGATTGAATATCGGTTCTTAATTGTGATCTTGTTCAGGGCTTTGTAATCAACACAGAGTCGCCATGTCATGTCCTTCTTCTGTACAAGAACAATTGGGCTCTCACAAGGTGAGGAGCTTGGTCTGATGTGGCCCTTCAGAATTAGCTCTTGGATCTAGCATTTGATTTCTTCATTCTCCATAACATAATGCATGTACATAGGGTTGTTAGGTAGAGGAGCATTTGGAGTCAAATCAATTGATTAGTTTACTTGACAATGCAGAGGAACCCCAGTAGGCGAGGCAAATATGTCTTTGTGCTCTTCTACTATCTTTTCCATATATTGTTGATGTGTAGAGAGACCTTGTGCAGAGAATTTGGTGGTTGCAATGACCTTTCGTTCACCTTTCGATCGAACCACAAAAAGGATAAATCACCCGGTCTAAGAGACCACCTTTTTGCACTGCTTTGCAGAGATCAAAGATACCACAGTAGTTGGGACTGCCTCTAATACCCTATAGAGTTGATTTCCCAAAGTAATAATGACACTACGGGGCCTAGATTCATAAACAACATAGCGCTTCCACATATATGGTTGTCATAACAAAAGATCACAAACTTAAAGCGAGGAAACTTCACACAATACCTCGTCTTTGAAGGGTATGATGTTGTAGTGGTTGAGGATGCGACATCGTTGTCGAGTTCAACATCTTGATGACCTGGACTTTTGTGGTAGTGATGGTGACATTCGGTTATGTGTTAATGATTCGTTTTCCCTTTTCTGGTTATGAATCAAAGTCTAAGTTAGCATCCCACCCCAAGGATTTCGTCTCAACCAATGATGATTGTTTGGAGGGACATTCATTGGTATTGTGCCAAGTGATTTTGTGGAATTCACACCACTTTCTAGTGTACTTATTCGAATTCACATTACCCTTCTTTATTGGCGGCTTGGACCGGTTGTCCTGGGACTGGACATCCTTGCTCTATCCTTTTCCCTAGGAGTTAGGGCCACCCTTACCATACTTCTGATGTTGCAAATTTGCAGATCTGAACTCTCGCTTGTTTTGCTGCTTAAATTTTTGCTCGATTTTGACAACATATCGAAAAGCGACTCGCAATGAAGAGATGTCCATAAAATCCATTTCGGTTTGAATGTACCTATGTAGATCCCCACGGTATTTCAGAACCAAATGTTGCTCGAAGTTTTTGATACCTAGCTTGGTGTGTAAGGTATGGAAGGTATTTGTGATCTTTGGCACTATTTGGCCCCTCTCTTGACACAGTGTGGTCCATCTAGTGTATTGGTCGTCATAGTTCCCAACAAGGTAATATTATTCCTTAAAGGCATCAACAAAAGCCACCCAAGTGGGTCTCGACCCACAAATTGAAAACTCTTCCTCGACATGTTGCTCATAGTAAGTCTCCCACCAATCTTTGACATGGGGAAGGGCCTTAAGGAGTGTGAAGGTGTTTTTTTCACTGTTGGAAAATTTTTGGATAGAGAAATAACCCTCTGGCAGACTTAACCATTTTTCCAAGGCATCGATGTCTATCATGCCTTCAAATAAAGGAATATCAAAATTAACATGTAGCTTAAAGGGCGTCACACCTATGAAGAGACTATTGGTTGAAGGTGCCTTTGTTGTTGTCAACAACCATTGAAGGATCTAGGAGAAACTATCCATCATCTCGTTCCTCTATTGTGCAAGGGCTTCCTCGAGAAACAATTTGATAGGATCTCCTACTCCATCATCCCTCTTTTCTTCTACCATGCGAGGTTGCCTGGGCGGGCGAGAGCGGTTTTCCTGGAGAGAAACAAGCTTGAGACCCAACTCTCTATACCTTGACCTCGTCGGAGACATGCACCAAGAACGACAAGGAGTAGACTACTTTGATACCACTGATCCAGATTATTTTGAGAACGACATGAAGGAAGAAATATAACATAGATATAATAAGGATATTTACAGAGAGATTGCAAGGAACACAATAATACAGTAAAATAATAAAACTCATATTCTATTAATCACTGTTAGGAATACAAAAGACTGTAAAATGCAAAGCACACAAGCTAGCTAGAATGGCGGTATCTTATCTCTAAAGAGAGACGTGTCGGCTATGGTCGTTTGTAAGAAATTGATTACTATGCAGGTCCAAAGGCCTAAATAATAAATGAGAAAACCCTAAACATCCAAAACCCTAACCTGGAAGATGAAACGCCAAAAGGTTTGTGGGACCTAATGGGGGTAGTTGATACGTCAACTCCCCGAGGATGCAACTTTTACATACTATCTCTGTTTGGGGTGCTTGATACCCTATCAGAAAGGTCTAGTTGAGGAGTACATATTCTAATTATCCCAAGACATACATCCCAATAGGAATTTATTGGGCGCTACCAAGTCAAAAAATCGTCATTTAGGGCCTCAAGACGGCCCCAAAAGTTTGGGACCCGAAAAACTGTAGAAAAACTACCAAGATGGAAAATGTAATTTGAGTCGGTGGAATAGGTTAGTAGCCATCGATGTCCACATGGATCAATGTTGTCGCTTATACTATGGAAGAGTAATGGCGACTATAGAAGATGAACACTTTAATATCATCCCAGGCTTTTAATAACTAGAATTATGCTTGCGTTTAGGGTTTCAAAACCTTCTTGGAATCTTCATGGTGTTTCTAGAAGTCTTTAGTGGATTCCCAAATGTTAGTAACCCCACATGGGTGAATCGTGGTGAGATGACATGACTCCCACTTCGCCCTATGGATAATAGTTAGATCATTACCTTGTCAAGGGAACAACTTTCTGATAAGAAGTGTGTTTAATGAAAAGAAACCACTATTTGAAAGCTATCAACCGACAAAATGTAATAAATATCTCCAGGAAATATTTCTCAAAGTTTCAAAACCCAAACTTCCTCTTATTTGATCGCGAAATAGAGGATTTTTTAGTTTTGGGCCATTAGTGTTTTTTTTTTTTTTTTAACTTGACCCAAACTGACCCTGACAAGTCCCAAATTATTTCTTCCCCACTCCAAAGAATCAATGAAATCATATAATAACTTTGTAGATCATTTTTCTATGATAATAAATTGTAATTTCAACCCCTTGTTATGGGCCTTTTGTGGATATTTATAGCAAACAATCTCTTCTTACATATAACTATCACCATTCTAGTGATTGTACTTACACAATGTTTTTCACCATTGTTTCATTGATAAAAAATTGTTATCAATACATCTTTGCGTTTCTTCTTTTGTGTTAATGTCATCTTTCATTTCCTTTCTCAACCTAATCCAAATCAATAGGTATGGACCACAATAAGACCAAGGATGCACCCAATGGTGAATTGGATGCTACGTGTAATTCACAAAACTAATCCTTGTCTAAAGGCAATTCATTTTTTACAATTAACATTATTTCAAGGTTAACCCTAGATTTTGTAGTTTTCCTTTTGTTTAATATAAATTCACAACAATTTTATTTTAATAAGTTGCTTCGATAAAATGCCTTAAAATGTTTGATCATATAAAAGCACACTTTTTTCCCCAAGGAATTTTTATTTGTAACTTTATATTATAAAAACAAGATTACAAATGACATATCTTATAGATATTTAGTTCTAGCCTCTCAGGCCCATAAGAGGATGAATTTTTCAAGTCTCATTAAAAAATATTGTATTCTATGCAAAATGTTCATAACAACATTTCCAAACAATGATCATCATATTCTTACATATCAGGTATCATCGGTGCTTTCATTAAGAAGGATAACTATCCGAAATATATCTAGATCTAAAAAATTTAACAACAACAATCTAGAAAATTAAGCTAGAACCAAGGATTGCGAGGGAAGTATGAGCAATGGCCATTTTGATCTTTTGAAACAAACCAAACACCTTTGTTTAGATTAGGCCCTTCTTCGGATAAACCATCAACTACCTTATTTCTTTCCCTATAAATATGAACAAATTTTATATAAGAAAAGGCTATATGTAGGTTCCAAACATCATGGAATAATGGCTAGAATGTAAAGTTTCTCAAAGCAAACTCTTCCCTCATGCAATTTATCATTGGTAACAAGTCCCCGAAAATTTGGATATGGTACACTACGTTTTCTCGAGCAAGGGATAATACCAGTGTGAGCATCATAATTTCAGAGAAATTGTTTGATCGATATCTCATCCAAGCTTTGAGAGAAACATTGTGAGATATTGAGACGTGTAGAATTCCCATTGGCCCTCCCCTTGCAAGGCTCCATTAAATAAAGCTCGAGGAGAGCCTCTATCAATGTCTTCTTCAAAAGGTTGCTTAAGATTTTGTTTTAACTGCCTCTAAGGGAAAGCAAACTGAATGTTTAGGCCTTAAACAACACATTTTAAGGGAAGAGTATCCTTTTTTTCCAAATAAAAATCTTTATATTCACGAGGGACAATATACATGTTGCAGTCCCAAAAAAGGAATGGACTTGGCTTTTCAACCCATCCTATCATAGACCCAAAAATTACCACTCTTCAATACATCATTTTACATCCTTGCATTCCAAAAGTTGATTACAGCTTAACCATAAACTCCAACATGCAGCTTGAAACTGCATTCATTCCTTCTTTTTACGAAAGAAAACACAATCCAACAAATACATCTATTGTCATTACCTTGGGAAACAATTAAAAGCTAGAACTCCATAGGTTCAGACTCCAACCCATCATAATATTCATAGAAACCATAGGACCCAACAGGAACTAGTCGACTTTCATATTAAGCTCCCTATAGATGTGCCTAAAACAGAGCCATTCAAAAATTGGAGAGAAACCTGAAGATCCTGAAGCAAAGGGACAAGACGTGTTGAGATTCAACAAGAAGATCCTAGTGAAAATTATGCACCTACACTAGGATGGAGCCTCGGGTTGTTTTTAGGCGGAAGTCTATTTTTAGATGATGAGAAAATTCTATTTATACATGGTGAGTGAATTCTATTTATAGATGTATGTCGACTATTATTATCCCTTAATAATATTTGGACAATAAATATTAATCTATTCTCGATGAGCACTTGGAAATAGTTAACTGAAGTGGAAAATCAGTTAGCTATAGGAAATTTGAGTTCAAAGATTGATTGGTGGGACATGCAAGTCGAATTAGTTGTAACTGAGTGATTCGAAGTTGTAACAGAGTTGGATGTGTAGTTATGTGAGTTGTGAAGGAGTTTAACTCAATTAAGTGAGTTAAGCTCAGTTGTACTAGTTGTTACTGAACTTACACTAGTGAGAGATCGATGAATTAATTATTAATTAATTCATAATCAGTGATATCACGTGCAACTGAAGATTTACCACTGTTAACTACATGCATGTCAGATCCAGTGGAGACCCAGTTGAGATAACAGGTGAAAGGGACAGTTTGACTATCAATTGTGACATTAGTGAGTGCACTCATGCAACCACACACAAATTGGATGTAACCATGAGAAATGCGTAGACTAGGCAAGAGGAATTCATTCATTGCAGGGATTTCCATTAGCAGGGATTGCGTAGAGGAGGCAGATTGTCTGGAAGTAGTAAATTGGCACATGAATTTGTCAATTTTTGTATAACAGTGTGAGACGATTGTATATTGTATTGAGAGCTCTTGGATTAGAGTTTTGTATGAGATTTTTTCATGATCCATGATATATACATAATATATGATAGTGGGGTTTTTAGCTTTATGCTTTCCCAGTAAAACATCTGTGTTATGTGTGATTGATCTTTCTTCTTGATATTGCAATTGGCGATCGTGTTTTAAATTCCGCAAGAATATTAGTAGAAGCGATTATGTATTTAACAGTGGCATATAATTGTTAGATCAGGAGAATCCAAGCAATAGATAATTTGTATTAAAATTTTTACAAGACGCACATCCACCACTGAAACTTTTTTAGAGGCCTAGTCAATAACTAGCTTTGAGTCACCCATCAATTGCAATTTTCTTACACCCTTTTATGAAGTTGCCTCCAAATGGGTCCTTAAAGCAATGAATTCAACTGTATCATTCGAGCCTCTACCTGGGGCATAACTAACATGAATATAATGGTTATGATTAAGAAAAAGCACAACACCCACCCCACAAACATGAGGGTGGCCTTGGCTAGCGCCATCAAAAAATTTGTGAGGGATATCAAAGTCAAATTCTAGCATAACTAGAACGCTTGGATTTTTTCTTTGGGATCAACCATAAATTCCTTAGAGATCTTGATAATTTGACCTGCAGTAACTTCCGAAGGAATATCCACATTTCTGAAAATACTTGAGTTGCGCGCCCACTATAAACCAAAAATCATGATGCAAGTGAAACCTTCAAACTGCTTCACTGATTTGTCCACAAGCCAATCCTTCAAGCAATATTCCAATCTCCCCTTCAACTAGGAGGGCTTCAAATTGAATTATGACTTCACTATCCACAAAACATGCACTTTATAAGGGCAATAAATAAATATGAGAGAAGAGGATTCCTCATTAATTTTGCACAAATCACACCTATTAGGGCTAATTCATCATGTTTTTACTCCATTATCCCAAGTCAATAAGTTGTTACTTAATGCAAGCCATAAAGTAATTTTTCTTTTCAGTGGGGCATGGAGCTTCCAAAGGATGCCCCACCACCATTGTTTTTCCCTAGAGAATCGTTCTTCCATACTAGATAGGTACTACAATTTAGCTGTGAATTCCCCAGTTCCTGGGTTTTCCTTTAGCCTGGTATAGTTTGAGACCAACTTACCAAGATAATGATTCCACTCACTCGCTTATGTTCCTTCCACCCTAATAACTTCCCCCAACTTCCAACCCAACCTACCTCTGTCTTGGAGAGGTTGTGGTTTGGAGTCTTCCAAAGAGAAAATACCAATCGTGTGAAGGGACCGAAGAAGAGAAACTGAAAGCTAAAATTCATCCTCAACCCCCATATATGGGTCATCCCCAATTATAACTTTCCTTCTGTTACCATTCCTCCACATTTTCCACTTCCCTACAATAGGAAAAACAATCACTAATGATTTCTAGAGAATGAACCATTTAGGAGACTTTCTAGGCTACCTGTACCAATATTGAACTGACATTCCTTGAAGGGAAGAGTATCCTTATCTTCAAACAACTTTGCATTTTTTGCCAACCATACTCCCCGTGCTATATTTAGAGGAGGAACTCTAAATTTTCTCATGACATTGTTCAAACATCAATTCCTTAGAACCTCCTTAATAGAAATTCCAACCCATGCATTTTTTAAACATGTTAGACCTTCCACTTCCCTCCGTACTTGATTAACAAAGGTACACAACATAGTTAGATGGAAGTTTGTTTCCTTGTTTTGCTTCCATAAGCAGGTCCAAACTAGATGCGAGATATCGCTCTTGTGTAATATGTCTAGTTATGTAAGATATTTATTATTTAACATAAGCCACGTGGAAATTTTGTATTTTGATGGGCATTGAAATTTCCATATCAATTTTCACCACCATACTTGTATATCTTGTCAACCCCCAGTTGCTAAAGCTTTATATACAATTCTAGGAATATAGTCTCCACTAGGGTTTGTTGACCAAAGAAGTTGATCATTTTCATCCCTTAACCTTGCAAAGCAAGCCTTAATACCACATATGTACCCTCTAGGTAAGCCATCATTGTTGCCAAAAGGTTGTCCTATTCCAGCTAATTATATGAGCTAAGTAAAGAATCCTCTATCTTTCACTCCTTGATCGTCTGAAGAGGTAACCTACATTGATCCCCACTTTCAATCTTTGGGTATAAGCCTACTTGAGCCTTGTTTTCCATTCCCACATGCTAGACCAATCAATTTCCATCCAACATAAAAGTTGTGCAAACCACTTTCCACACAATGTAGCCATTATGTAATTGCTTCATGGATCTCTTAATTCATTCCTCCATTGAGTCGAGGTAAATATATGTGTGACATATCACTTGAGTTGACATCCCTTCTCCTTGAAGTAATCACCAAGCATTCTTTGTTGCTAGGGCCTTTGAAAACATAAATATATAGTTTAGTACCTAGCCCTTTGTGCCTTAGTGGTTGCAAGTTTCTTCCAAGAAACCAGACTATTGGACATGTAATCCTTTCCGGTTGTGTTACTTGTAACATTAATGTAAATATGAACAATCATAGGTGATAGGAACCGTCATCCATTATGGAAGATGAACAACCATTTTATTTGTATTTATTCACCTATCTAGTTAATGCAGATATATCATGTGTGGAGTTATCTTTTCTGCCATTGTTGGCCTAACAATGGTAGCAGAGTTGTGGTTTAACTCCACGAATCTCTGCCTTGGGTGTTTCATTCCCACAGAGAGAAACATTTGCCTCTACTCTTGCATGTCCATCTGCTTTCCCGTCTACCCCATGCTCTGTCTCTCCGGTTATCTACAACGACCTCATTTTTGTTGTCTAGCTCTCAGAGACCCTAATTCGTATGAATGACTCCATTGAATAAGCTTTGGACTCTTTGGTATTTCACTTGGCACGAAACCCTAACTCTTGTTGCAAACTGAATTCGCAACCTCCCTTCAATTCAACTCTTTTTGGACTAATCTTTCTATTGGCCTCAAGGACTCGCTCACAATCCATACTCTCATCGCTAGTCGACTACCCGCGAAGTATCCCGATCTCAATAAGAAACTCCTATGCTTGTCGATCGTTTAGTTTGCATCCTCGTTGCTTGTGCGAATGGCATTGTAAATATCACGGTTTTTGTCTCATTCCCGACTCCAATTTCCACATATGTTGGTAGTAACAAGTTATGGAAATAAGAAGGAATAGAGCACATCAATTCAAAACTATGGGAAGCCACTCAAGGCCATSATTTGAAGCTAGTTAAGGTCACATATCAAGTCATTCCATTCAACTTTATTCTTAGYTGTGAGATTATCTGGATTGTGCCATTGGATATCACAACAATTCACATGTGCTCAATAGCTTGTGTGAAGTAGACCTCTTCTATCCCACATGTTAAACCTATATCAGAGCTATGCAAGTCGTAGAAGCTTCTTAGGTTCCCATAGAGCTATGCAAGTCGTAGAAGCTTCTTAGGTGCCCATAGAGCTATGCAAGTCGTAGAAGCTTCGTACGAATTAGGTGCCCATATCATAGAAAAAGGGAGTGAATGAATAGAGAAGTCATGTTGAGATGTTCATAGTTTGCAATAGTCATGGTGAACGTGGCGTTCCAATAGTTTGTACGTCGACCAATGATCGCTAGTCATTTTCAATTAGCATAGCTAGTCGTTTTTTTAATTAATATGTTTGTATGGTGGTTTTTAAAAGAATAATGTCGTGTGATCAGTTTTAATAAAATATCTTGAAGGTTGTACCAATTTTCTTTATATAGCATACATAGCCTAGGGCCATCCCTATCTTGCTTGATGGAAATGAAAGGACACCGAAAGAAGAAGAAGCTTAGAGGAATGGGGGGTTTGCATAATCCCCATGAAAAATTCGACCTTTACTGTACCATTTCAAGGTAAATGGGTCACATGAAGCCACCGACTACAGAGTTCCATGGCAAAATATCAAAGAAGAAAGAAAAATTCAGAAAGAAGACACAAATAAAACTTCAAGACTAGTGAAAGGTAAAGCACTTGTTTATTACATAGTTTCCCATTGCAATATAAGAGTAACTAAAGATTTGTTTAATAATTCACTTGCTTCTTGGGGAGATGCATGGCTTCTTGACCCAGGCGCAACCTCCCACGTGACATTTCGAAGAGATTTCTTCAAAGACTTCGATGACAATATAGATGGCGTAGTGTACTTTGCAGATAGATCAAGTCTCAAACCTTCGAGAATGGGCACCATCGAGATTAAGTTGCCTAGAGTCCCAGATTTTCTTCTGAACAATGTACTTTATCTTCCTAAGCTGCAAAGAAGCTTGATGTCCCTTGTGCACATCAAACAACATGGCTACTATGTTCATATGTTTGATGGTAAAGTTGAGATAAGGAAGGACTTTGACAACATGATTGTCATGACCGGAATAGAAGATGGAAGACTGATGAAGCTGAATGGAACATTTGCCCATACACACACTACGACATACCTCTCTCATCGTGACTCGGGTATAATTCTATCTAGTCTTTTGTGGCATGCTAGATTTGGCCATATTAATTATGACAGTCTTTGTTTGTTAAGAAAGAATGGTGTTTTTGGTTTGCCTACTATTCCTAGGAAAATGAAGCAATGTGATGCTTGCATCCTTGGAAAACACAACAAACAACCCTTTCATGATTCCAGTTCCAAAGCATGTATAAAACTCGAACTGATTAATTCTGATTTGTGTGGCCCTATGCACGTTCCTTCTACAAATGGAAACAAATATATCATGACTTTTATTGATGTTTACACCAGAATGTGTTGGGTGTATTTGTTGAAAGACAAATCACAAGTTTTTGCAACTTTTAAAAAATTTCATGCATCAATTCAAAATGAAGCTTAGTCTCGTATTGGCTCTCTTCGCATTGATAATGGAAGGGAATATACATCTAATGAATTTGAAAGCTACCTTCGCCAACATGGGATCAAACATCAAACCACAGTTCCATACAATCCCCAACATAACAATGTGGCTGAACGAATGAACAAGACACTCCTAAATATTGTTTGTTCCATGATGTTTTTCAAGAATGTTAAATTGATGTTGAGGGATGATGCAGTTGTATGTGTAGTTTATGTCAAAAACATGTGTCCATCTCATGCTCTTCAAAACAAGACTCTGTATGAAATGTGGTATGGCCACATTCCTTTAGCAAGGCATCTCAAGGTCTTTGGTTCCACCTGCTATGCCTTGTTTCCTAAGAAGCAAAGAAGCAAGCTTGATGCAAGGAGTCGAAAGTGCATCTTCTTCGGGTACTCAAATACCACCAATGGGTATTGTCTTTACGATGAGACAAACAAGAAATTCATCCTTTCCAAAGATGTGATCTTTCTTGAATCCTCCAAGAAAGATGAAACTATTGAGAGGTAGCTTGATCATCTAGATAGATTCATTCATGTAAATACATATCGTGAATTTGATGATGAGATTCCACATCTTGAAGGCGGATCCTTATCTTCGGTCGATCTATGGAATCTCCTTTTGTAGCACCATCATCCCCACATGAAGAAGTTCATGCCACTTCATTAGAACCTTAAATTCATTTGGATGATGTGATCAAGAGGATTGAAAAGTTGAGGCTCGATGACAACTCAACACCATCTCAATCAGTCGAACAAATTGGACCATCTCATAAAGGTCCACCAAAATGGCTCACAAAAACACTTGAAAGTGTTCATCCTGATGAGGTCGGAAAGATAGGAACTAGATTGTCCTCAAAATAAGATGGAGGTAATGTAGATAATTCAAACTCAAGTGATGTATATGACATGGATGTTTCATATGATTGTGAGTTGAATTTATCTACTAACCATGAAATGACTTCCTTTAAAGAAGTTGCTTCTCATGATGAATGGAAAGAAGCCATGCATAAGGAATATGATACTCTCATCAAGACTGATACATAGAAGTTGGTGGACCCTCCATTTGGAACCAAACCAATCGAATGCAAATGGGTATTCAAGAACAAGTATAGATCAGATGGCTCACTTGAAAAGCACAAAACAAGGCTCATGGAAAAAGGATTTGCTCAAAAAGAAGGTGTTGATTACGAAGAGACTTTTGCTCCCACAACAAAATGGGCTACCATCCGTACTCTATTTTCCACTGAAGCTCAAAATGGATGGAAAATTCATCAAATGGATGTGAAGATTGCCTTCTTGAATGGAGACTTGAAAGAGAATGTGTTCATGTCTCAACTAGAAGGATTTGTTGTGAAGGGACAAGAACACAAGGTATGCAAGCTCATCAAATCCTTATATGTCTTGAAAAAAGCATCGCGAGCATGGTATGAAAAGTTAACTAAGAATCTTCTGAAATTAAATTTCAAGCATTTCAATCTTGATGATGCAACTTTGTTTGTCAAGAAAGTTAGAAAAATTGTTGTGTATCTTGTAGTATATGTAGATGATCTATTCATAACAGGGAACGATGAGAACTACATTGCATCCATGAAGAAACAGTTGAATAAAGGCTTCAAGATGACATACTTGGGAAATATTCACTACTATTTGGGCATTGAAGTGATTCAAAATCCAAAGTACGTATTCATCTCCCAGTACAAGTACATTGGAGAACTATTGAACAAATTTGGTATGGTTGAGTGCAATCATGTTTCTACTCCAATGGAACAAAATTTGAAACTCACATCAAAAGAAGGGAATGAATTTGAGGATGCAACCAAGTATAGACAACTTGTGGGAAGTCTTATCTATCTTACTACCACCAAACCAAACATTTCATTTGTTGTTGGGATTCATTCCAGGTTCATGCAAAAGCCTTGCAAAGGACATTGGTCTGCTGCAAAAAGAGTTCTGAAATTTTTGAAAGGAACTCAAGATTTTGGACTCAAGTACTCTAAGGTGGATGACTTCAACCTAATTATATATTCTGATTCAGACTTTGACAAAGATAAGGAAGATGGAGTATCAACTTCATGTTATCTCATGAGTCTTGGATCAACAACTGTCTCTTGGAGATCACGCAGACAGTCAGTCCCAACAGATTCCACAACAGAGCCATAACATGTGGCAGTTACAAAAGTGACGAAGGAGATTGTTTGGCTCAGGAAAATACTTAAATATTTGTAGGAGAAACAAGTGAATTCTACTCCTCTTCTAGTTGAAAATACTTGTGCAATCAAGTTGGCCAAGAATCCTATATTCCATGCTCAAACCAAGCACATGAACACAAAGTATCACTTGATTCGATATCATGTAGAGGCAAAGACTATTCACTTAAGACATTTTTCCACAAATGAGCAAATTATAGACATCTTCACCAAAGCACTTGGAAGAGAAATGTAATATCCCCAGCCACCCAGGTTGGGCCATGCTACTCCATAAAACACTTTGACATTGCTCTAATACCATAATGTAACGTCCCCAACCACCCTAGGTTGGGCCACGTCACACAATCTCAACTTCTGTAGCTCAGAGCCAACCAAACTATAACACCCCCCAGCCTACTACTGAGCAATGTTACTCTAAAATTTCACTGCGCAGATTATACTTTAGACACAAGTTCACGCAGTATCACTTGCATAACATGATCAACCCCAAACTTGAGTCGCACCACCCAAATTATAACAGCGAAAGAAACAATCTCATTTTAACACAACCTTAAGCAACAAAAGTAACTCAATAACTGCACGCACCAACATATTGATCACACAACACAACAGTGCACACAACCATCTAGGCATCAAGCACCAATTTTGATTTCACTGTGCGTGAAGTCTATTTCCATGAGTGCACACACAAATTCCAGCCTCTTGCGCACATAGGCTTCTTTCCCGCGCACCCAACCACCCAATCCTCTTCTGCTCACAAGAGCCTGCAAACATGAATTGTTTTTTGAATAATGGATAATGCCCCCTAAAATACACTAAGGCCAACAATATATATTGCATGCCTTCAACTTGACACTTGTCACCTTCGAAAGTAGTGTTAAGCCACTTGGTGACTCGTTCCCTCTCGGAAATTTAGGATAAAATAATATATCCGTAAGGTTACACTTTTCAAAAATATTATTATAATATTACCTCATTTTCCCTTTTTCGGTGGAGTTGGCTCCCCATCTCTTTTCGTCTAAGTCTGTCTGTGCGCAACGATGTAATATTATATTAAAAACTGAGAATAGTTACATGGATATGCACATTGGCCTATCTACGTTTCAACTCACCAGTATCATACTCTCTCTCTCTCTCTCTCTCTCTCTCTCTCTCTCTCTCTATATATATATATATATATATATATATATATATATATAGCCTGAGTGGGCATAATAGTTAAGAACATGTGTTTCCTAAGAGGTCACAAGTTCAAATCCAGAGGGGGTAAGGGTATGTATACCTCCGTAGACTTTACCAGTTAAATCGTTGGGCAGAAGGGGGTCCTCTGTCCCACAAACAAGGGGGTCTCATACACCAGTTTGGTGTCTGGCTTGGTCGTGACCTTAAAAATAGATTATTATTATTATTATTATTATATATGTGTGTGTGTGTGTGTGTGTACATATACGTATACACACACACATATATGTGTGTGTGTATATGTGTGTGTGTGTGTGTGTGTGTGTGTGTGTGTGTGTGTGTTTATATATACATACATTTATGTGTGCATGTGTATATATACATATATAGACACATACACACACATATACATATACATATGTATATATATACATATATGTGTGTGTGTATATTTTTTTATATATGTGTGTGTGAGTGTTTGTGTGTGTGTACACTATATATATGTATATATACATATATCTATACATGTATATCTGTGTCTATATATGTGTGTGTGTGCGTGTGTGTACATATATGTGTGTATATATGTGTACACACACACACATATATAAAACTTTGTTATGCGCTCATTTCCAGTCATTACTGCACACTTACCCAAGTGTGTGCAACACAGTGCAATGTGCGCACTTACTCCGCTGCGCGCAACACATAAAATGTGAGCACCTTGTCTTTGATAACACTTATTCGTGCACTATTTAGATGCACGCAACACAAAACTTAATGTTAACGACTCACCAGCCTAAATGTACATTACATTTACACTTGGTACCAATCGACTCACCAGCCTATTGTACAATTACAAAGGGTTTTCGATCAGGGACATTACAAGAAAAAATTGAGAAGTTCATAATGATGCTTGGACTCACACACACCCCTTCAGATTAAGGTGGGGAATGTTGGACACACAATCCTTTGTGGTTGCATTACTTGTAACATTAATGTAAATATGAACAGTCATAGGTGATAGGAAGTGTCATTCGTTATGGAAGACGAACAATCATTTTATTTGTAGTTATTCACCTATCTAGTTAATGCAAATATATCAAGTGTGGAACTATCTTTTCTGCCATTGGTGGCTTGACAAAGACAAATGTTTTTTTTAACTTTATCACTGGACCATATGAATTTATAGCATAATCTTGTACCGATTCCATAACGCCTTTTGGAATCCATGTTAGAGACATCTATTATACTAGTATTACCTCTAAGATAGCTTTTACTAGTACCAAATGCCCCACCTCTAGATAACTGATGGTTACACCATAAGTTGAGTTTCTTTTCCACCTTGGCATTTAGTCACTGCTACTCTCGTTTTTGGTACCTATTGGCCTTGATATGGAAGCCAAAATATTTAAGCCCACTCTCTAACTCAACAATACTAAAGGGAAATAGATACATGATAAAATTTCTATCAACTAAGAGGTACCACATAAAGAAATCATTGATTTTGTAACATTGATTATAATTCCAATGGCCATGCAAAATAAATATATGATCTCTGAGTTTATTGGCCACCCTCCTTGTTCCTTCACGAAATATCAGAATGTCATCTACGAGACATAACAAGAATTGACTACATTGATCCCCTTGAAGCTGCCATTTCCAATGGCTTCCTTCAATGATATACTCGGACCTTCTGCTACTAAGAGAAAAAGTAGAGGACACAGGGGGCATCTATGTCTAAGTCCCCTCTCCAGTCTAAAGAAGGAAGTAGTTGCACCATTTACGAGAATATCAAATGAAACACATGAGATATAATTCATCACCTAGGAAACATGTCGAGAGCTATACCCCAAGTGAATTAAAATTGATCTTAAACATAGCAAACTTACCCTATCATAAGTCTTTAATAGGTCCACCTTTACCACCAATGCATTTAAATTTTTTACCTTGATTGAGTGTAACCCTTCTTGTGCAACCCCCACTGCCTTGTGAATTTGTATCCCCTCTAGAAATCCAAATTGTTCACCAAAGATTTGTCTAGACATAATTATTTTTAGCCTTCTTGCAATAATCTTAGATATAATATTTTACATATGCAATTGTAGGGGGGAATTAGTCCAAAAATTTCAAAGGAGGTAGGATTGTTCGACTTTGGAATCAGAGCTATGAAAGTAGTATTGAATGCAACTAGAATTTTGCCCGTAGATCTAGAAACTTCAACCACCCTTCTTAGGTCTTCTTCCACAACGTCATAACACCCTAAGAAAAATTCCATAGGTAGTCCATCTCGACCAAGAATTTTGACTTTTTGGACGCTCTGAAGAATATGTTTAATTCCTCATTGCATACTTCCTCCATCAAGTTTTGGTTATCTTTTAAATTGACAAATCTTGGGAAAGAATTGGACAGTCTTAAAACTTCTATTATAGTATCCCTTCTCCCACCCTTGAATATGGATCTGCAATAATTTGCACCTTCTTTAGTGACTTCTTTAAATTGGATGCCCACGGGCCATTTGGTTTTGCAATCTTCCATTACTAAATTAATGTTTTTCTTAAAATTTGTGAATCCATGGAAAAACTTTGTATTTTTTGTTGATATTATGGTAATTGCGGGAGGTATTAACCTCCACGTGTAACCTTTACAAAACTAGAATATTCTGGGAAGCTAGAGAAACCCTAAATGGTTGGATACAAACCCTAGAAGACAAGTCGACTCAAGAGAAAATGTAATATTAAGTTATTAGCCTCTAGGAGTAGAAGTCGACCCAGTTAGGTCACTTGGAGGATTATAAATAAGAGGGCATTAGAGGTGTAGGCCTTCTAAAGGACTCCTCGTTAATGGGTACTTTCCCCATTCCACCGCCCGATGTTCCACGCTCGTCAGTTGCTTCTATCAACGTGATCTCCACCATGCCTCATGAACTTTCTGCGTCTCATGACCCTTGGATTGTCCCTGACCCTGGAGATCATCTTCGTTTCCGCGACGCAATGCCGTTAAGTCTGGTTGAATCCGCCTATCAGGCCATTCAATCGGCAATACCTTCTACCCCCTCTCTTGATGAGTTGTCTCCCGATCCTTTTCGTGTTATTTTTCCCACTGATGAGATGATCATGTCCGTCATGGAGGACACCCCTTGGGATGATGGACATCATCGTTCCATACTCTTTATGGAACAACACACTCTTGAGAACTACCAACGGATTTCGACTCCGTCGATCGTTGTTGTCATCTCGACGGTTCCCGCGACTACACACGATGTGTTTGCTGAAGGGAACTTAAGTAATATCTCGCCCACGATTCCCATTGACATATCCATAAAACCTGGGATTGCCAAAAATGTCCATATTGGAGCTTCGTGTTCTTCCGACGAAATCGTCACCTATACGTCTCTCTTCAAAGAATTTCGTGACATCTTCGCCTGGAGTTACGAAGAGATGCTAGGTATCGACCCTGCAATTGTTGTACATGAGATAAAGACATACCCCGGAGCTAAACTTGTCCGGCAACACCTTCGTCCAGTTCACCCACGTAAAGCGGCTGCTATTAAGATCGAAGTTGAGAAACTTCTGAAAGCCGGCTTTATTTATCCGGTGGCTCTTACAGAATGGGTTTCCAATCCTATCCCGATTGACAAAAAAGGAGGCACCATTTGTGTTTGCATTGATTATAGGGATATTAACAATGCTTGTCCCAAAGACAACTTTCCTATCCCTTTCGTCGTTCAGATTGTCGATGACTGCGCCGGAAGCGAAATCTTCTCTCTCATGGATGGTTTCTCCGGCTATAATCAAATTAACATTGCTCCCGAGGCCAACATAAGACTGCCTTTATTTGTCCTTGGGGTACTTTTGCCTATCGGAAACTTCCTTTCGGTCTCAAGAACGTTGACGCGACATTTCAACGTGCTATGTCTTATGCTTTTCATGATATCAAGCACATTGTTCAACCCTATTTGGACGATTTACCCGCTCATTCTATGCGCAGAGTCGATCACCCTACCCACCTCCGAGCCATTTTCGTTCGTTGTCGATTCTATCGTATACGTTTAAATCCTCATAAGTACATTTTTTTCGTAGAATACGGTCGTCTTCTAGGTTTTATTGTTTCGCGTCACGGGATCTGGGTGGATCCTTTGAAGGTTGAGGCGATCCTTAATCTCCCTCCTCCTTCTACACTGCGCCAGTTACAAAGTTTGCAGGGGAAAGCAAACTTTCTTCGTCATTTTATTCTTAATTACGCCGAGATCACTCGTGGTTTTACGCGGCTACTAAAGAAAGATTCATAGTTCATCTGGGATACCATTGCCAACAATGCTTTTGAAGCTTTAAAGTTGTCCCTAACGCGAGCTCCGCTTCTCTTTCCTCCCGATTACAATCGCGATTATTTCCTTTATCTTGCTGCCTCAGAGTACACTATTGGCATGGTTCTCGTCCAAGAGGATGATGCGCACGACGGACATGTTATTTACTACTTGAGTCGAAGTCTCACACCAACTGAAATCAAGTATCAACATGTCGAAAAACTAGCCTTGGCTGTCGTTCAAGCCGTCCAACGCTTCCGGCACTATATCCTCTCACGCAAGACTACGGTGATTTCTCATTGCAACCCTATGCAACATATTTTGACACGTCAATTGCTAGGGGGCAAATACTCCAAATGGATTGTGATACTCCAAGAGTTTGACTTGGAATTCGACAACGCCAAGTCCAAGAAATCCTTAGTTTTTGCTGAGTTGATATGCGATTTTCCTCACTCTGCAACAGAAAATGGAGCAGTTGATTCATTACCCGATGAATCTCTTTTCCTTATTAGCATTGACGATCTTTGGTATGGGGATATCATTATATATCTCCAAACCCAGACTTTCCGGCCTACTTTGTCTATTACAGAACGTCGTCGCATACGCTATCAAGCTCGTCAATACATTATCCTCGGGGATACTCTTTATCGTCGGGGGATTGACTCTGTTTTTCGACGTTGTCTAACGTTTGACGAAGCTGAGAAAGCTCTGAATGACTGCCATTCGGGAGCATGTGGTGGTCATATGTCTGGGTATGCTACTGCTCAGAAGATCTTACGCGTAGGTTATTTTTGGCCTTCTTTGTTTAACGACTGCATTATTGCCATTCAGAAATGCCATGCCTGCCAGACCTACAATCATAAAATTCGGTCACATTCTGCTCCTCTTCACCCTGTGGTCTCAGTTGGTCCTTTTGCGAAATGGGGCATCGATTTCATGAGATGTCACCCTCACTCGGTCGGGGGGCATGGTTACATCATTGTAGCCGTTGATTACTTTACGAAATGGGCCGAGGCGATGCCGACATTTGACAACACTGGAAAGACTGCAGCCTTGTTTCTTTTTAACCACGTCATAACTCGTTTTGGTGTTCCCCAAGCTATCGTCACTAATCACGGTAGCCACTTTAGGAATTTTATGATGTCTGAACTTACGGAAAAGTTGGGTCTTCCCCATGATAACTCAATGCCCTATTATCCACAAGCTAATGGTCAAGTCGAAGCAATTAACAAAGTTCTCATAACTATACTTCGACGAATGATAGGGATTCATAAATCAAGTTGGCACATGATGTTGTTTTCGGCATTGTGGGCGTACCGGACATCTGTCAAGTCCGCTACTGGGTTTACGCCTTTTCGGTTAGTCTATGGTGTGGAAGCCATTCTTCCTATAGAATGCAAGATACCCTCTCTAAAGCTAGTTGTTGAACTCCTACCCAACACTTATGCTGAAGAAGAACATCTATTGTATCTAATGCGATTAGACGAAACTCGACGTGACGCCACTCTAGTAATAGAAGCCCAGAAAAAACGTGTCAAGGCCCAATATGACAAGCATGTCAAGCCTCGCGTTTTCTCTGAAGGTGATCTTGTTCTTCTCTATGAACCGGATCGAGATGTGTTAAGAGCTGAGAAATTTGAACCCATGTGGCGAGGTCCTTATATTGTTCACCGAGTTTTGGAAAAGGGAGCATATGAGTTGGTAGATTACGATGGTATCCCTTTGAGTGAACCCAGGAATGGGTTGTACTTGAAGAAGTACTATGCATAAATCATCTGTGCACAAGTACTTGTATTTTAATGTATCATGCTTTGTGTGTGTTACTATAGCTTTCTTTTGTCGTTATCTGGTCTCTGCCCTTATGTGACGTTGTGTTTGATTTCCAGATGTGGGAGTCTTCGCTACCCTATATTGGCTTCGCTGATGGTGCTAGCCGTAGTACTCAGAGCCTTGCTTCCGTTGCATGGACAATCTATGCCCCAACAAACGAACTTGCATCTTTACGAGGTGTGTGCCTCGGCCGTGCGACCAACAACATTGCAGAGTATAGCGTCGTTATTGAATTATTGGTTGATGCTATCTCGCTCGGAATTTGTCATTTGGTTGTGCAACTTGACTCGCAGCTTGTAGTACTACAGTTAAGTAATATACATTCTATTCGAAATCCTACTTTGTTACGGGTGTATTTGCGAATTCGCCTCTTGAAACGTTATTTTGATCACATTGAATATCAACATATTCCTAGATGTCTAAATACATTAACAGATGCATTGGCTAATTATGTATTGGACAGACATTTGAATCATTTATAAGTCAAACACATCGAAATTCACACAATATAAGGTAAACCGATAGAAGTCGTCTGTATATATAATGATCAAACGAGTTTTTTACAAAAAGTTTGTCCGAAGACCAAAATGTCAAAATCTGGAGCTCATAGCTTCTACAAAGTGACGTCATGGATGACGTTCACGGTAACACACGACTGCCCTAGCAACCCTACGGAGCAATCGACTCATAGATGTTGATACTCCTACAGTATGACGCTGATCGCGCTGTGGAACCTCTTCCAGAGTCATGTCTGGAATGTCTACAGTCATGCCCTCTAGATTTTGTTCCACCACTTGATAATCCTCAGCATACTGTGGTGCTGCCGCTACCTCTCCTCGCCACTGGATGGGAGAAGTGCCAGAAGGTCTGTAAGGTCCAACATCTGTGTTATCAACAAACAATTTTGTATTAGTCTTTGGACGAACATATAAAACAAAAAACATTTGAATATGATAAAAATTCACAAAAAACATTTGAAAAGAAGAAAATGTGTGTACTTCTTACCAAGGTCCCCCCACTGAGCATCCTCTAGCAATGCTAAATCCGGATCTCCTCGGAAATCCAAGCCGGCATAAGCATAGTCGTCAACCATCAACAACTGTGGTTGAAGCCAGTCAAAGAAAGTATCATCATACTTGATGATCGGTCCTGCTACATGCCGAGCCATAAGCCGACACCATCTCAGCATCCTTGGATCCCTGGGACCTGGTATATTCCATTCAACCTGCAACCTCAGTAATGGGACCCTCTCGAGGAAGAAGGACACCAACAAAGATCCATACCCGAATTGCTTCAGGTTGTCACCTCTGAACTTGGTCAATTGCTTTTTTATACTGCGAAGCACAACATCTGCCCAGTTCAACACTCGAGGCTCAGTACACTCAATAGCATACTGGAAGTAACTCTGTAACTCCATGTGAGGAGCAGAACTCCCAGCCATCTGCGCTATGGTGAATAGGATAGTACGGAGGTTCAAATCTCGTACCCCCCAGATAGCTACTTTTCCTTTCTTTCTCTCAGCCTCGGGAACGCAGTGTATACGGCAATACTCACTCATCTGTAGCCCACCACCTCTGCTACCGGTCAGGCTCACATAGTACCCCCGCCGGGACAATCCGGTCAAAAATTAAATGTCCTCAATGTCTAAGGACAGTGTGTGGACCCCCACCTGAAACACCTGCTGATCAGGGTCCCACATACGCACCAAGTACTCTAATAGTCTGACTTGGGCCCTCATGCCCGAGATGCGAAAGTACTTCAAGAGCCCACAGTCTCTCAAAGCAGCTATAGTAGGAGGATGATTTCCAGCCATTGCATTGTCTTCTTCATGTTCCCTTTCGCGCCATTCAAGCACCATGTTGATGGCTAATTATCTGCATAAGAGACACAAAAAGAAGATTAGCAACTATTTTCATGAATTCATTCATTTTCATTGGCTAAATTTTAAAAACTTTTTTGAGCCTTGCGGTTCTCGCAGGTGCCCTGTGTGCACAGTGCGAGAACCTCGCAGGTGGCCTTAAGCCCATCTGCGAGAATGCATCATTCTCACAGGCCCCGTATAGCCTGCCTGCGAGAATGGCAGCGCGCATGTAGGGCTTGGAAAATCAACTTAAAAATGAAAATTTAACCAATGAAATTACAAAATTAAACCATGAAAGTGTTAAGGACGAAGAGCCTACCTAACTGTCGCAGACGGCTCGCTGGATGGTCTCTCGTAGATCCTGTAATCTGACGCCGAACTTGGAGGGTAAAAGAGGGGTTTTTTGAGCTCAATAGTGGAAATGTAAAAATGATGTGGTAAAAAGAGTATTTACTCCTTTTATTTACTTTTACTATATCATTTTGGTTTTTTATGATTATTTATCGATTAAACCCTAATCCCTAATATCATGTTGAGTGTAATTCTTGCAGGCATGATGACTTTGATGATCAAATACAGGGATACGGACATGTTTTTTCTTTGGTATCGGGTGTTTTTGATTGTTTTTTATGGTTTTTATATAAAAACCTCGAGCATGGTTTTTATATAAAAAGATGAATTCTCGATGCTTCTAGAAGGGAATCTTCTAGAAGGATGAGATGGCATTCGAATGGTTATCCTAGTACTGGATTCTCTGATATTTTGGGATCATTCTTATCCAAGTAACTGATTCATTCTCTCCTATATATTGAGGGAATTCTCATGGAAAATGTTAAGCAAGATTCATTGGAGAATTGATGAAAGAATTGTGTGAAGGACTGAAGCTACAGCAGCTTGGAGACTCCAGCAAGTTTATCCAAAGGGGTTGATCTTCTTCATGCAAGTGAGCAAGTGTGTGTGTCGGAGCTAAGGGCCATCGAAAGGAAGTTTGCGACATCAAGTCTCAGGTTGTAATCTTTACTTTCCATTAATATGATACAGTAATATGTCCCTTTCCCATAAAGCTATTTCCACTTTATTGTATAATTCCTTGATCATATACATAGATTGACTGTTGAATAGATTG